>QRDG01002387.1:477313-573876 GCA_012064385.1 Puccinellia tenuiflora | reverse complement strand
GGGGATGGTGTGTGTTTGCCTCATTCTTGTCGCCTAGGCTGAGAGTGCTTTTAGCTAGAACCAAGAACCGAGTGTGCTACCATCGGTGGGGGTATGGGCCCCTTACTAACTAAATAACTTGTGCGGGCGTATCCAAGGGTCCTCTAGTTTCCGCTTTCCATTTGAGAGTGTGTGGCCGGTGATGATGATGACGACGATGATGATGTGATGAGGATGGTGGTGATAGGAGTGGCGATGGGGCAGGGTGTTGAAATAGGCACTGAACTTGTCATGTCATCACGATGACCCTTGGATAGTCTCATGCGAGGTAAAGGTTTAACCGCGCCCGCCCTGCCGGCTTTCCCAGGAAGAGATAAAAAAAGTACACCCCTGCAGGGTTTAATCTTTTCGAAAAGCCGTGTCCGCGGTTATGGACAAACTCTTGGGAAAGGCGGATTAGCTCATAGAGAACCTGAACCTAATTAATAAATTGGCAGCTAGAGGTTGCAATCCAACGTGTGATAAAAGGTTCTTTTCCTCGAGGGTGGTTCGAGGGAGTGCCTTGGTGGAGATGAGATGCTTCTGATTACAAAGGGTTCGTTGAGAACCACAGATGAAAGTTTACTCTCTTATCCATTTTCGGAAAACATTCTGAGTAGACGATGCAATGGGTCCTGATGTCTTTTAAAAAGGAAACTAGCTTTATGCAAAACCAGCTACATCATCCAGCATTAGAGCCTCCATCAGCATTGGGCCTATATCGCCCTACTAATTCTTGCGAATACGTTGTACTCAGCCTTGCTTTGTTGATTATTATTTGTTTCAGAGGAGGACTTCACCGAACTGGAAGGTGGGTTATTTATTGACATCGACGAGTAGTCTGGGGTTCCCAGGTGGCAGCTTGGGACGTCTCGGAACAGGCTGGCTGGGATATGTTATTGTAGGCCTCTTAGGCCATAATTTGGATCTTGTTGTTAGACAACTATATTTGCTTCTGCTTGATGTAATGATGGGTCTGTGACCTCTGATTGTGATATTTGCTATCTTTCTCATATATGAGTTGAACTATGATCTCTTGTGTCGTAGAGTCTGTGATGTGCCAGTTGTTCTGCAGTCTTGGTCTCTTTACTATACGTGAAAGCGATGTCTGAGCTTATGGCATGATCGAGGTGTTGTGTGCCGATGATCCATTCCGAGCACACCTGCCAATGAGTTTTGACCTGGGATTGGTGAACCCAGTAACCCTCGATTGTGTAGCATGACCGGTTACACAATGTTTCACTGTATAGTTCTGGGGTCGGGGCGCTACAAGTTGGTATCAGAGCAGTACTGCCTGTAGGAAACCCTATTGGTCGATGTCGAGTCTAGTTGAAAACTATTTATAACCTAAAAATATGACGGATTGGTCGGAGCCAATCTGGCCACCACAAGGAAGGAAAGGGAGGGAGGCCGAATCCCTAAGGGATTCTACTTGGAGGCCAAGTTTCCTTGGCAAACTTGGGAGGCAAGCAAGCCGGCCGGCCCTAGGGCTGGTGCGCCCCCCTCCCCTTGGCCCTTGCCCTCCACCTATAAAAGGAGAGGTGGGGGTGCGGCACAAGTGTGCCTAAGAACCCTAGCTGCCACCCTCTCCTGGCCGCACCCCACCTCCACCTTGTGCCGCGCCACCCCCACCCCCCAGGGCTGCCACGCCACTCCTCCTTTCTTCCTCCTCTCTTCCTCGTGTACGGCTTGGCGAAGCCCTGCCCGTGGGAGAACTCGACCATCAACACCCCCACACCGTCGTGCTGCTGAGATCCATCTAGCCACTCCCTCCTTGCTTGCTGGATCAAGAAGGCGGAGTCTACATCGAGCCGTACGTGTGGATACCGCGGAGGTGCTGCTCGTGCGGTGCTTCATCGGATTGGATCGCAAGGATAATACATCTCCTCGCGACTAGATGAGTCTAGTTGCGGGGATCGACAGACCAACCCCTTCATCGAAAAAAGGCTTTGTTCGTTCTTCAAGGTTAAGAGATTGGATCTCCTTCTCGCTACCTTTATCTAATAGATCTAGATCATGGGGTTTCTTCCGCTTGTTTCGTAGGAAATTTTTTGTTTTCTATGCAATGACCCCTTCAACTATTTGCAATGATTATCGGCCATCCCAATTCTTAGATTACCTTATTCCTTTCCTTCATTTTTATCCATCGATTTTTTCATGAATTTCGTTCATTAGTATCCATGAATATATCCGCTTAAATATATTCACATTGCTAGACCTATAACCTTGTCATGTCCATTCTTTTTAATTGCTCAAATTGGAACATGAGATGGAATCCCATGGTTCTATCAATCATAGTTGTACTTGTATGTACCAGGTCAATTAGAGCACAAAATCAAATGACGAAACACAATCGAAGTGTTGTAGTGGGGGTTGAAGCCTCCACAACTTGGTCTGGTTCTCTGCATGAACAAGCAAATAATAATAATTTCATTCCTAAATACATGACACAAAGAAAATATCGTATGTCATCCATTACACACAGGAGACATGAAAGATTAGTACAAACACGTCCATTGTGTGATGTGTCCTTTGGCTTGTCACCCCACCTTCTGCCCATGTGAAGCGGGTTCTGAAGATTTAGGTAATCTTATCTCTTCCTTTGGCCTATTTACTACCTGATATGCTTCAATTCTCTCGCAAAATTATGTTTGACCAAACCAATGAGTAGTTCAAATGCTGAAACACAATCGAAGTCAGCACACTGGCATAGTGAATGTAAGTACAATTGATCTTATTTTATTTATCACGGTTATTCATATCTATCCAGTGCATAGCCTCTTATTGAAGAAAACCAGAAATGGAATGAAGCAGAAATAAAAATAATGCAGAACAGATGACTGTACTGGGGAACACCTGCATATTATAAGTCCCATCAGGCAGAAGAGCTTGTGCACAAGAAGACATCTTGGGGAATTGTATAGGTTAAGATGGCCAAAGGAGTCAATTCTCTCATCTTATCAAGAATCAGTAAAGTTTACAAGGTTTTGGTAGAGCAAAAAACAAGCATTGCTTGCTGCCAAAAAGCAGCCGGATAGTGCCACCAAAGGCAAGCTGGCCATGGAACAAGAACTAAGGACCTGGAGGGAGGAGCATGGGGGCGCTGTAAGGTTGGCAAAGCTTCAAAATCTGAAGCTAAACCTTCAAACATGCTGGCGATCATCGTTCACTACAAGGGGGATTCAGAGTTTTTTTTTGTTGGGTAATGCATCTGGCTCTTGTTTTTGGATCTGATACTGTAACACACTTAATACAATCTTATTTTATTTGTTCTTTCTTGTATAGTTCCTAACCTGCACATGTGAATTCAGAGTTTTTTAATAGTATGTTATGCTGAAGAAACCTAGGGGCTTCCAAACCCAAGTTATGTAGTTATCATGTACATCATCTGAATGCAAAGAGGAATTGGTATCTTTGTTCATTTGCTAGCAGTTATTGGTGCCCTTTTAGATATTCATGTTTTTTATTACCACTTCCATTTTATGTTCGTCAAGTAGTTAAAAGAATGTGTACTTGATGACAAACAGGTACCAAGGCCATGCTCCTATTTTTTACTCATAGCACAACATGTTTTAGCTGTATGAACAATTGCCAACTTGTGTGTATAGCCTGGATGGGAATTTCAATATGACTTTGCTCAGGCCAGCGAAAAATATACTCAAAATACACTTCAAATTGTTACCTTACTTTAAACATATAAAGCTTCTAAGTAAAATTTGAAGTATGTTTTCATCAATGCCTAACATTCTACGGTCCTAATGGACGGGCGCGGCAACGCATGCCTACATGATCTAGTTTCAACAGAATTCATAAACTAAGCACATGGTCCATTGTTTCAGATCATGGTTGTGAACACAATAATGAGAAGCTAAGACAAAAGAGAAGGAAAACCTTCTACACAATAATGTACTAGAAGCCTGTTGCTGTGCTCTGTGAAGGTGGAAACCATCTTCGACGTCTCCACCGACACCATTTCTACCACAATGATGATGTCATTAGAAGAAAAGTTGCTTTTTACCAAGCTCAATTTTCGTGGTAGAAAGGCCATTTTTTGTGGTTAAAAGTGCTCTACCACGAATGGGGTACCGTGGTAGAATTCGTGTGGCAGAAAGTTCTACCACGGACGGCCAAAATCGTGGTAGATGGGCGTGCATCAACCACGGAAAAGTCGGCGTGGTAGATGAACCTAACGGACACGTGGCGAACACCGTTAAGTACGTCGTGACGTCGTCATCTTTTTTTGCCACGGTTGCCAAACGTGGTAGATACTAGGCCCAAGTAAGGCCTGTACGAGTTACGTGGGCCGGCCCGTCAAGATTTAGTAGTCCGGCCTGCTAGTGGAGGTAGGCCGGCCTGTTAGTGTGCACGGGCCGGCCTTTTAGTGTTCACGGGCCGGCCTGTTAGTACGCACGGGCCGGCCTGTTAGTGTAGGCGGGCCGGCCTGTTATTGTTCACGGGTCGGCCTGTTAGTATACACGGGCCATCATGTTAGGGTAGGCGGGCCGGCCTGCTACTGTAGGCGGGCCTTCCAACTACCGTAGGCGGGCTGTCCTGTTAGCGTAGACGGACCGACCTACTGGTGTACGCAGGTGTAACACCTCGGGATCGGTACTATGTAGATTTGAGCGCTACCGCCAAATCCGCATAATAATGATCCTAGGACGCCCACCAGCACGTCGCAACACACACGTTATGCGGGTGGAATTGTGATGATCATTACAATAGTTCTCGATGGAACCCACAAAAGAACATATACAACAACGACTCACCGAGTCAAGAGCAAAAGATACAATACAAAGATCCAAAATAACAACGGAAGTGAAATAGTATCCGACTACGAATAAGAATACAAATGTGGACTAAGAGTCCTGAAGATAAACGAAGGCACCATATCCCTGCCCAGGCCAAGCCAGAGGGATTCCCAAGCTAATGTCGTCAGACTTCAAACCTGTCGCCTGCATCTGAATAGCAGCCCCGAAGGTGTCATTACTATAAACAGTACTGTCAAGTAATACTCACAAGATATCAAAACTTGAATTTAGGGGAAAGGGGGTTAGTGGTTCAAGCGGTGGCAAGAAGCACTAACAACTTATAAAGACATGCTAAAACTTCCGTCTTTTAGAGACAAGGTAAGAGAGCACATAGGTAACCAACTATGCTAACACCAAACATAACTCAGCCAATTGTTACTCCTCGATCATCCCACGAGGAACAACCCAAAGGCACTCACACGGTTGACAATTTTATAGGTTATTATTCAATTAATCTATCTTACTAGTCAATTGAAAGGACACATATGTCGCCTAGGGGGGGGGGTGAATAGGCGATTTAAAATTATTACGGTTAAGGCTTGAATAAATGCGGAATAAAACTAACGTTTAATTTATCAAGCCAAAACCTAAACTAGCTAGGTTTACCTATGTGCACCAACAACTTATGCTAAGAAATATAATCAACTATGTGATAGCAAGATATATAACTTCAAACTCTATGGCTATCACAAAGTAAATAGCACAAGTAAGAAACTCGGATATAGAAATACCGATGCACTTGGAGACGATGATTTATCCCGAAGTTCACTTCCTAATGGAAGCTAGTCTCCGTTGGAGCGGCGCGGTGTTCACCATTGTGAAACACCGAGTAGCCTTGATATGGCACACCGTATCTCCGTTGTGTCTTACCACCGATGTGGCGAGGCACTTGTCACTATGTTGCCGTTGAGTTTGACAACTAGAACCTTTACAAGGATGAAGCTCACTCCACAAGTTGGAGGGTCTTCACCAAATGCACCGAGCCACCAAGACTCGATGCTCCAAGGCCGGGGCACACACCACAACTCAATTGGTGTCTCCCGGCAATGTCTTCGCAGCTACCAAAGCTCCGAGATGAACAAGGTTGAGTCACACTCCACAATTGGAGGCTCCCAACAAATCCCGTGAGCCACCAAGACTCCGAGAAAACAACAACCGTCTAGGGTACCAACGTGCCCTAGAGGAACAAGCTCTAGGGCACCCAAGCACCCAAGAGTAACAAGCTTCTCAACTTCACTTTCCACGAATCACCGTGGAGAACACAAACCGATGCAACCAATGCAATGGCAAGAACACACTAAGTGGTCAAATCCTTCACTCTCAAATCCCACCAAAAGCAACTAATGCTTGTGGGGGGAGAAGAGAGGAAGAACAAAGAAGAACTCAACAAATGGAACTCCAAGCTCTAGATCCAAAGGTTTCCCCTCACTTAAAGGAGAGATGGTTTGGTGGAAGTCTAGATCTAGATCCTCTCTCAAATCCCCAAAGGGCTAAGTGATTGAGTGGCTAGAGAGGGAGATCTATTGATTTGGAGCTTTGTAACAATGGTGGTGTTCTTGTTCTGGTCGTGGTAGTTGGCTGGAGGTAGGGGGAGGGATATTTATACCCCTCCAAAATTCTGCCCGTTGGAGAAGCAGAGTAACCGGATATTCCGGTAAAAGTACGACAGGATATTCCGGTGACAGGATATTCCGGTAAAAGTACGACACATTTTTAGGTTAGTGAAGTGCACAAAGCATATCACTCCCGCAAAATGGGATAGTCCATTAATCTCTCAAAAGAGCCAATGGAAATCAACACAAGATCCAATAAAGACTCAACACAAATTTTACACATATATGGAGCGCACATTAACATACACAAACTTGATTGCTCAAGGTAAGTAATAAGCACAACATACACAAGCACATGCTAGGAACAAAATTAACACATGCAAGGGAGCAAGCAACTTTCAATGTATATATAATTTAAATACAAGTTACCGCAAGAAGGAGCATTCTATATGAGATAGATATGTGATAATCCAATTGGCTTGGCTTGATGAAATATAAACATGAAGATCCCTTAATTCTTCAAATGATAGCCAAGTCGCCAATGCCCTCCAACAATACCTATTGATCAAGTTTGAGCTTGTTGGTCCCCGACCAAGTTGGGTCCTAAGAGGTTAGTCACAATAGGCTTGGCAACCCAAATGGTTCTTTTCTTGACACCACTTTGGGTTCCCACATATTTGGCAAACACATTGCCAACCCTATCCTTCCTAAGAGAATAAACATCATCAATTATTATGGGATTGGATAGGGTACCATTAGTGCATAAGAAGCCAAGTGACCCGTCTCACGGCATAAGTAGCAACATCGACTCTTATCTTTCTTCTTAATAGGCTCCCAAACTTGAGGAGCAATAACTTGAGTCTTCTTAGGAGGTGGCCCTTGTTCAACACGAGATTGAGCATGAGATTGAATAAGAGGCCGCTTCCCTAGTTGCTTCTCACTAAGAGGCTTCTTCTTCATTGGGCAATCCCTAACATGGTGCCCTTCAACTTTGCACTTGAAGCAAACAATCTTGGCCGAATGATTGACTTGTTCTTGGCCCTTCTTATTGCTACTCTTGGACTTGTTCTTGATATTGGAGTTGAATCCAAGTCCACTCTTGTCATTGGGGGATTTTTGCGCACTTAACATGTTGTCAAGTGTGGCTTTCACTTTATGACACTTCTCCATATCTTTATTCAAAGAAGTGGCTTGTGCCTTGAGCTCGCCTCTTTTCTCTACATGGTTAGTGACAACACAAGAGCTAGAGGAGGTAGTAGCAATCATTGTTAGAGCAACAAGGCATAGAAAGGAATTCATCATAAGATGTACCAACATTGTGAGTGGATGAACTACAAGGACTAGCACAAGGCAATATAGCAATTTTATTAGAGGTTGTGCCATTGTCCACATGAGGTTCACTAGATATTATCTTGGCAGTGATAGCCTCATGAGCTAACTTTAGACTAGCATGGGATGCTAGAAGATCATCATTAGAGCTAGAGAGATTTTCATGACTTTCTTCCAATTTCTCATACTTGCTAGTTAACAACTCAAGTTGAGCCCTTAGCTCAACGTTCTCCTTTAAAATGGACGCTTCACAAGAAATAGAGTTAGTAGCACAAGCATCAACATATTAATAGCAATGGGAGAACAAGTAGGAAGATCTTTTAGCAATTGAGCTTGGAGTTGATCATGGGACTTAGTGAGATGTGCAAGAGAACTTTCCAAAGACTTGACATCCTTTTCAAATTTCTCATTAGCCTGAACGAGTCTAACAATTTCAACAACAAGCTTATCATTTTTTATTTTAAAATCATTAGCCACCTTGAGAGCTCTATCATGGGTTTCATTTACTTTAGATAACTCTAGAGTAAATGTCTCCTCAAGAGATTTCTTAGTGGTTTGTTCTTCTTCAAGAGCTTCCTCAAGATCCGCAATTGTGTTCGCATACTTGCGTTCGCGGCTAAGACTTTCATCTTCACGTGCTTCCAATCATCTAATTCTTGCTTGTACCCAACCAAGGTAGTTATGAATTCTATGAAAATATCATGAGAATTTTTATTATTTTGAAGAGCATGTTGAACAATTACACTCTTATTCATAAGGGAGTCAAAACTATTATCCTCATCTTCACTATCTTCATCATCATTAGAGATATTGGGGTTCAAAGTTGGAGATACCTTTGAAGCCTTAGCCATAAGGCAAAAGTGAGTAGAGGGCGATGATGAAGAATTACTTGAAGCTTTATGAGATTCCTTATCTTGTTCCATGAGGTGATCGGTTTCCTCTACACTGTTAGACAAACAAGTACTAGAGGAAATAGAAGCATTTTGTATCAAGGGAACAAGACATACAGAGCATATCATCGCAAGAATTAATTATGCATTTTGTACATGATATGCAAGGACTATCAACACAAATATGTAAAGCATTTTTGGTGCTAGATGTGTTTAAGTCCAAAGATAAATCATTGCAATAAGATAGAGGTGAATTATCAACAATAAGCTCACTATCATCATTACAATATTTATCACTACTCACCATTGCATTTCTTTGTGGCTTGCCACATGTAGGTGAAGTAGAAGTAGTTGAGAGCTCATCGCGCTCGGAGGTGGAAGGAGAACAATCATTCCCACAATTAATGGACACACCATATTTGTCTTGAAGCTTGGTCCATAGCTAATGAGCATTCCGATAAGGAGAGATCGACAAAGCAACTGCATTTCTCAAAGCCATGAAAATTGCCTTAGAAGATTGAGCATCTAGATAAGAATTTTTCTCATCCTCTAAAGATAATCTTTTTGGTTCCTTTGGAGGAGAAAAACTCATATCTAAAATTCGCTCTATATTTGGGTTAATGGCCCTAAAAGAATTTAGCATGCAATTTCTCCAATCATCATAATTTGTGCCATCGAATATTAACAAAGAAGCATTACGCACTAAACCACTAGACGACATCTTTACTCTCTAGACCGTGAAGCCTTATAAAGAGAGAACCCGCTCTGATACCAATTGAAAGGACAAGGATGTCGCCTAGAGGGGGGGTGAATAGGCGATTTAAAATTATTACGGTTAAGGCTTGAATAAATGCAGAATAAAACTAACGTTTAATTTATCAAGCCAAAACCTAAGCTAGCTAGGTTTACCTATGTGCACCAACAACTTATGCTAAGCAATATAATCAACTATGTGATAGCAAGATATATAACTTCAAACTCTATGGCTATCACAAAGTAAATAGCATAAGTAAGAAACTCGAATATAGAAATACCGATGCACTTGGAGACGATGATTTATCCCGAAGTTCACTTCCCAATGGAAGCTAGTCTCCGTTGGAGCGGCGCGGTGTTCACCAATGTGAAACACCGAGTAGCCTTGATATGGCACACCGTATCTCCGTTGTGTCTTACCACCGATGTGGCGAGGCACTTGTCACTATGTTGCCGTTGAGGTTGACAACTAGAACCTTTACAAGGATGAAGCTCACTCCACAAGTTGGAGGGTCTTCACCAAATGCACCGAGCCACCAAGACTCGATGCTCCAAGGCTGGGGCACACACCACAACTCAATTGGTGGCTCCCGGCAATGTCTTCGCAGCTACCAAAGCTCCGAGACGAACAAGGTTGAGTCACACTCCACAATTGGAGGCTCCCAACAAATCCCGTGAGCCACCAAGACTCCGAGAAAACAACAACCGTCTAGGGTACCAACGTGCCCTGGAGGAACAAGCTCTAGGGCACCCAAGCACCCAAGAGTAACAATCTTCTCAACTTCACTTTCCACGAATCACCGTGGCGAACTCAAACCGATGCAACCAATGCAATGGCAACAACACACTAAGTGGTCAAATCCTTCACTCTCAAATCCCACCAAAAGCAACTAATGCTTGTGGGGGGAGAAGAGAGGAAGAACAAAGAAGAACTCAACAAATGGAACTCCAAGCTCTAGAGCCAAAGGTTTCCCCTCACTTAAAGGAGAGATGGTTTGGTGGAAGTCTAGATCTAGATCCTCTCTCCAATCCCCAAAGGGCTAAGTGATTGAGTGGCTAGAGAGGGAGATCTATTGATTTGGAGCTTTGTAACAATGGTGGTGTTCTTGTTCTGGTCGCGGTAGTTGGCTGGAGGTAGGGGGAGGGATATTTATACCCCTCCAAAATTCTACCCGTTGGAGAAGCAGAGTAACCGGATATTCCGGTGACAGGATATTCCGGTAAAAGTATGACTGGATATTCCGGTGACAGGATATTCCGATGACCTGTTGAAATCACCGGTACCAAATATCCGGTGACTACCAGTACCTCTGAGTTATGGTCCTTAGCAGAATTTCGCCTCCGACCGCCGTGCAATAGATGAAAACCTTCTGGAGGTCACCAGATATTCCTATTTAGGTTTGGACCAGAATATCCGGTTTTCTGAAAGCTGACAGAACCAACAAAACGAAAACTGCAATAACTTTTTCATCCGGACTCCGATTTCGATGATCTTGGGCTCGTTGGAATCGCAACGAAGAGCACTACAAGATCATGCATAGAAACCTCATTGTCGAACATGGGAGGGTAAAACCAAATGGGGAAATGTTAGATCTCTCTCTAAATGAATAACCGGTAAACCCCCAAATAAAAAACGCAATAAGTCTTTCATACGAAATCCGTTTTTGATGAACTTGAGCATGTATTGAAGATCAAGACAAGCTCTAAAACCACATCTAGATAAAAACCAAATAAGAATAGGCAATGAAGATTTTGTTATGGGTAGGAAGGTGTGAACCTTTCCTCAATAGTGAATCGGCAAAATCTCCACCACCGAAAACGCAATAGAAGATGCAACCAAATATTGTTTTCGAAGGACTTAATCTTCTCCTGACTATCATGACAAGCACCAAGATCTCACTACGATAAAGTCAAATAAGAACCAATAAAGATGATTGGAAGAATGCAAGGATGCAAAGGTTTGAGCTTTCTACGACCGATACGCTAAAGCTCAGTTGAGAGCCCCTCTTGATAGTACGGTTACCTATCCTAAAAACCCTATCAATATAATACCTTTGCCTTGCACATTCCACTTGATCTAGATGATGATGTCTTGATCTTCTCAAGTGGGAACAACTTTCTTGATTGCGTCGCTTGGTGAAGCCTCGCATATTGCTCCCCCATACACCAATATGGGAGAGACACTCTTTCGCATATCTTCACTTGCCCTTATCTTGTATGTTGATCAACTTTGCACTTATCCTTGATCAACATATAATCTTCTTCTGTTAGCCTCGACTCCAACATATGGAGTTCAATCATTCCATACGGACCAACACTGCAAATATAACTCAAAGCACACATTAGTCCATAGAGATTGTCATTAATTACCAAAACAACATATGGGGGCAACCATGCTCTTTCATCAAGTTATTATTATCAGGTGTAAGTTGTGTATGATCTTGTTAGCTAGCATCATCACCAAGTCGTCCATAATCGCGGACACGGCTTTTCGAAAAAAATTTAACCCGGCAGGGGTGCACAAATGTAACCACACGTTCTTCAACCCTTCGTGCCATGCAATTAGCACACTTCCGGGGTATGCTGGCAGGGTATCCGACACTACACTTTATTCACTACCACACAAGTCCAGGGAACCACCTTGCTAGGTCTGACCCACCTTGAAAGTCCGGCCAAAGCTCCAAGGTGGACCTAACCGTTGCATGAACGGCTTCGGGAGGAACACTCATACGATTGCTCTCCTTCCACATGCGATTAACGGCCATTCCGCAAACCCTACAGTAAGTAACCATCACGTATAAGTCCCGGAGGCGTCACATCCGTACCTGCATCACAATAAATAAATCGTCACGCAAATGGAAACACCCGAACTAAGTTGTGGCCCCTGGACAAGGCTGCAGATCTGGTACTAGGTGGAGGGGAGTCCCATTTCCTCCCACATGTGGGTAGTGCGCTCAGTCTTGGACCAGAGGACAAGAAATCGGGTCCTAGGCGACACTAGCAGAACAAATCACCACGATTGGCCTTCTGCCGATGCCTTATCTTTATTAATTATTCCCATCGCCAAACATTATAGATTAACATGTGAATTAAGCTTGTCGGCATAGTGGAAACCAGGGTACCACGGGCCGGCCTGCCAGGGCCCACAAGATTCTTTGGATGATTTTCGCTAAGGACCAGGCTCTCCAAGCCTGGCGAGCTTCGCGAGGTTTTCCCCTCGCGAAGGGTTTTTCTCCTCGCCAAGGTTCTTTCCCTTGGCGAGGGATCGCTCCTCGACAAGGCGTCTCCGACGCCGCCCGCAATTCTGCTAAGGACCAAGCTGAAGGGCTCGGCGAGGCTTTCGCCTCGCGAAGCCTTCCTCGTGAAGCCATCTCTGCCCCCGCGGCAGAGCGCACATGGGCTCTGCGCCATGTGCAGAGTGACGCGCGTGCCTACGCGCGATGACGACGACGCCGCAGTTGCCGTTTCCATGTATAAAGCAGTCAACAAAGCGGAGCCAAGCAAAGCGGACAACGAGTATTGCCTCTTTGGTGACAAGGGAAGTCTGCAGCTACGCTCCAAGGACGACGTCACCGTGGGTCACCTCCCACCTCGGCAAGCGCCAGCCCACCGTCCAGCTGGTCGGTGCCCCTTTTCAGCTTTGGTGACGCCGTTCCCCTGCCGTGGACCGCGTCCACGAGCTTTACCTTTATGGTAGACTTCACCTTTACGGTGCACCGCGCCTCCTCCTTCGTCGCCATGTGGTAGCCCTTCCCGCCCAAATGTTTGGGCAGAAGAGGTCCAGGACGCCTATAAAAGGAGGAGGGAGCACCCAAGCAAAGGGTTCGGTTTGGAGTCTAGGAGCTACCCAAACCCTAGATCTGAAGCCTAGCAAGTAGCCATTGTTAGCCACCTCGAGCTCGACAAGCTCTCCTTGTACTGTAAACTCTCCAAGCAGTGCAATACACCAAAGCAGGACGTAGGGGTTTTACCTCCACAAGAGGGCCCTGAACCTGGGTAAGACCGAGTGTTCTTTCTGCAGTGCTGTCCCGCAGCGAGTCCGACGAGCACCGTCGCCGGAGCACGTTGAGGGTTGTTTGATTCCGTGTTCAGCCCCTTACTCGATCCTTCTGGAACCCCCAGTTCCTGGGACATCTCCGACATTTGGCGCGCCAGGTAGGGGGCTGAGGCGCGTCTTCATCCTCGACACAGCCATGGCCGGTTCTCGTGCCGAACGTCTCGCTCGCCGGACGGCTAGCGCCGCCACCGCTCCCGCAGGCCGCCCCCGCGGCCGCCCGTGTGGGAGCTCTGCTCCGGAGCGCCGTGTCGACCCCGAGCCCCGCGTCGAGCACCCGGACGACGACGACATCGACCACGCTGAGGACGACCTCGGCGAAGAGGAGGCCTCCTCCCTGCCCCGTCGCGGGACCGTGCTGCCTCCTCGCTGGGCCGCCCTGCGCCCAGCCCGGCGACTGCGCTCCTCATGGCGCAGGAGCTGCTGCAGTACCGCCCCACGCCGGCGGCTCAGGAGGCCTGGCTCAACCGCGTTGCCGAGCTCATCGGCGCCGCTCGCGCCGCGGCACCCGCGCCGTCTCGTTCCCTGGTTCCTTCTGCGCTCGTGGGGGACGTGGCGCACGGCGCACCTCCCGCGCCTCCTCTCCCCCGCCCCGCTCCAGCTCCACCGGTTCCACCGCAACCTGCTCCAGCGGGGGCTCCTCCTCGCGACGGCCGCGCTGCATCGCACGCGTCGTCGCCGCATGACTGCCAATCGTGCAGCGAGCCCCTGAGGACGCACGCGTGAGCATCGAGCGCGGGCAGAACGCCGCAACCGCGCCGTCCAGGACGTCGCCACCGCCGGGCGCCACCTCCGCGCCACCCTCGCCAACGGCACGGTCACCTACGGCACGACGGCCGCGTTCACTCGCAGCCTCCGTCGCGTCGTCTGGCCGGTCAAGTTCAGGCCGGACCTCCCTCCGCGCTACGACGGCAAGAACAACCCCCTGGAGTTCCTGCAGCTCTACTTCCTGGCCATCCAGGCCGCCGGGGGCGACGACAAGGTCATGGCGAACTGGTTCCCCATGGCCCTCAAGGACTCCGCGTCCTCATGGCTCACCAACCTCCCCGCCGAGTCCATCAACACTTGGGAGGAGCTCTGCCGGTGCTTCGTCGCCAACTTCAAGGGCACGTACGAGCGCGGCCTCACCTACAACGACCTCCGCGCCGTGCGTCAGAAGCCCGGCGAGACCCTCCGCAAGTACATCCAGCGCTTCAGCCAAGTGCGCAACAAGATCCCCAACGCCACCGACGCACAGGTCATTTCGGCCTTCCAGGCTGGGGTCACAGACGTGCGGATGCTCGAGAAGCTCGGCATCCACGACAACATCACCACCGTCGTCAAGCTTTTCGACTTGGCGGACAAGTGCGCCAAGGCTGAAGAGGGCCGCTTGTTCGTCAAGAACGAGCCAGGGGACCCCACCGAGGGGTCCAAGAAGAAGAAATCCTCCGAGAAGCGCAAGACTACTGCGGTCCTCGCGGCAGAGCCCGACGCCAAGCAGCCTCGCCAAGCTGCCACTCCAGCCGCAGGACCTGAGAAGAAGGATGATCGTCCCTTCTGCATCTACCACAACAGGCACTCTCACGCCACCGAGGACTGCTTCGACATCAAGAGGCTTCGCGAGGCTCGCGAGGCAAACGGAGGCCGCGGAGGCCGCGGCGGCCGGCCGGGGGCGACGCTGGAACAACAACTACAACGACAACTACCAGCAGAACCCCAGGCCAACGCTGCCCAGCCCGCGAACGACAACCTGCCTGCCGAGGCTGACGAGGGCTACCAGGTGCCTCGTGGGGCGCTTGCATCCTGGCGGGGCTCAGGCCCCTCGCTCCAACCGCCACTTCAAGCAACTCGCTCGCGAGGTCGCAGCAGCCCTCCTGGAGTCGAGGCCTCCAGGCCCCTCAAGTGGTCCCAGTGCCCCATTACATTCGACTCCGGCGACCACCCCAAGTCCACTCAACCGTTGGCACCATCCCGCTGGTCTGCACCCCCACCATCAACAACATCGCCGTCTCTAAGACGCTCATTGATGGGGGTGCCGGCCTCAACGTCATCTCCGTCGAGACATTCGAGAAGCTGCAGGTGCCCTACGAGCGGCTCATGCCTACCAGGCCCTTCTCGGGAGTGACAGAGGGTCTTACCACCCCTTTGGGGCAGGTGAGGCTCGCCGTCACTTTCGGCACCCAGGCCAACTACCGCACCGAGCTGATCGACTTCGACGTCGCGCACATCGGCCTGCCCTACAACGCCATACTCGGCTACCCCGCCCTCGCCAAATTCATGGCGGTGACCCACCACGCCTACAACCTCGTCAAGCTCCCTGGCTCGGGTGGCACCATTGTCATCCGCGGCGTGGTCTCGGACGCCCTGTACGCTGCGCAAGCGGCCTACAAGGCTGCCGCGGTGGCGTCACCCGCTGACGAGGACGAGGAACCCCTCCCGAGGCCCCCCGCGAAGAAGAAGCAGCTGTTCTCTCAGGAGAAGGCCGCGACAAAGCAAGTGTCTCTGGAGGCAAGCGGCTCGGGGGCTTGCGTCACCATCGGCGCCAACCTGCCTCCCAAATAGGAAAGCGCGCTCGTCGCCTTCCTCAGGGCAAACTCTGACATGTTCGCCTGGACACCGTCAGATATGTCCGGAGTACCGAGGGAGGTGATCGAGCACCACTTAGCCGTGTGCCCAAACGCACGCCCCGTCAAGCAAAAAGCGCGGCGCCAAGCGCCAGAGAAGCAAGACTTCATCGTCAAGGAAGTAGACAAGCTGAAGAAGGCCAGCATCATCAAGGAAGTGGTCCACCCCACTTGGCTCGCCAACGGTGTGGTCGTCCCCAAGCACACCGGAGGGAGCCGCCTCTGCATCGACTTCACCGACCTCAACAAGGCCTGCCCCAAGGACCCCTATCCCCTCCCGAGGATCGACCAGATCGTAGACTCCACCGCCGGCTGCGCACTCCTCTGTTTTCTGGATGCCTTCTCTGGTTATCACCAGATCAAGATGGCGAAGGAGGACGAGGAGAAGACAGCATTTCTCACCCCTTGTGGTGTGTTTTGCTACGTCTGCATGCCCTTCGGTCTGAAGAACGCTGGCGCCACTTTCCAGCGCCTCATGAGGATCGCCTTGGGAGCTCAAATGGGGAGGAATGCAGAGGCCTACGTCGACGACATCGTCGTCAAGACCCGCGAGAAGGACACGCTCATCCAGGACCTCGAGGAGACCTTTGCCAACCTGCGCAAGGTCAACATCAAGCTGAACCCCGCCAAGTGCGTCTTCGGGGTCCCTTCAGGCAAGCTCCTCGGTTCCTGGTATCCCACCGCGGCATTGAGGCCAACCCCGACAAGATCAAGGCCATAGAGCAGATGCAGCCCCCTCGTCGCCTCAAGGACATGCAACGCTTAGCGGGATGTATGGCCAGCCTTGGCCGTTTCATCTCCAAGTTCGGCGAGAGGGCGCTGCCATTTTTCAAGATCATGAAGAGGTCCGGTCCTTTCAAGTGGACCCCGAAGCAGCAAAGGCCTTTGAGGACTGAAGAAATACCTGGCGAGCCCACCCATCATGGTCGCCCCACGCCCTCGCGAGCCTCTGAAGCTGTACCTTGCAGCCACTCCTCAGACGGCAAGCGCGGTCTTGGTGGCTGAAAGGAAGAGCCAGTCCTCGACAAGCAGAACTCCGCCTCGCCAAGCCCAGAACCCCCCGACAAGGAAGCAGCCTCGTCAGCCTCCAGCCCCAAGAAAACCTCGCCAAGGACTCCACCGAGCCTGGAGAGGAGCCAGCCGCTGCCTCACCAACGACTACCCTCGTCGAGCATCCCGTGTACTTCGTCAGCACAGTGCTGCGGGACGCTCGCGAGCGCTACCCCATGCAGCAAAAGCTCCTTTCTCGCTCCTCATCGCCTCCAGGAAGCTGCGCCACTACTTCCAGGGTCACCCCATCAAGGTGGTCACCTCATATCCCCTGGAGCAGGTCCTGCGCAACCCGAACGCGACAGATCGCGTCGCAGGCTGGGGCATTGAGCTACAACCTTTCGAGCTGGAGTTTGACACCACCAGGGTCATCAAGGGCAGAGTGCTGGCTGATTTCATGGCCGAATGGACGGACACGCGCAAAGAAGAGGCTTCCAGAGGAGGAGCTACAGCCTCAGGAGGAACGACACCAAGCCACTGGACCATGCACTTCGACGGCGCCTTGCGGCCAGGAGTGCAGGGGCTGGCGCCGTCTCACCTCACCGACAGGCGACAAGCTCTACTACGCCGTCCAACTGTGCTTCAAGGACAACGACAAGGTCTCCAACAACATCGCTGAGTATGAAGGCCTCCTCGCCGGGCTCAGAGCCGCCATCGCCCTCGGCATCAAGTACATCCTCATCAAGGGCGACTCCCAGCTCCTCGTCAACTTCTCCAACAAAAGCTACACGCCTAAGGACACCTACATGGTGGCCTACCTTGAAGAGGTACGCAAGCTGGAGAACACTTCAGGGGCATGGAGCTCAAGCACATCCCGCGGGCAGAAAACCAAGAGGCAGATGAAATTGCTCGGCGAGCAGCAAGAAGAGAAGCCCAGAAGCCTGGAGTGTTCGAGGAGAGGCTCACCAAGGCCTCGGTCAAGCAACCTGTGGTCAACATCAGCATCGACGAGGAGCTCCCACCTGCCCCACCGAGCGGAGCACCAAACTGTGGGTTGCCCTCGGGCGATCGCTTGCTGCTGACTCTGGTACGACAAGACACTGGTTGGATCGACGAGATCAAGAACTACCTGCAGAACCGAGCCCTCCCCGAAGACGACAGAGGCCGAGAGAATTGCTCGCCAGGCCAAGTCCTACTGCCTCCACGACGGAGACCTGTACCGCAAGCGACCCAATGGGGTTGCGCTGCGGTGCGTCCCTGCCGAGGAAGGCCGCCAGCTCATCAACGACATCCACAGCGGCGAGTGCGGCCACCACTCTTCCTCGCGCACCATTGCAGGCAAGGTCTTCCGGAGTGGCTTCTACTGGCCCTCAGTGCTTCAAGATGCCCGAAATCGTCCATCCTGCGACGCATGCCAATTCCACGCCAAGCAAATCCACCAGCCCGCGCAAGGACTCCAGACGATCCCGCTCTCCTGGCCGTTCGCGGTCTGGGGGCTGGACTGCTGGGACCCTTCCCGCGAGCGCTCGGGGGCTACCGCTACCTCTACGTCGCCATCGACAAATTCACCAAGTGGCCTGAGGTGGACCCGTGCGCACCATTCCGGCGAATCGGCGGTAAAATTCATAAGGAGCCTGGTCTGCCGCTTCGGCGTGCCCAACCGCATCATCACCGACAACGGCTCACAATTCATCAGTGGCGCCTTCAAGTCCTACTGCGGCAGCATCGGTGCCCAAATCTGCTACGCCTCGGTGGCGCATCCACGAAGCAACGGGCAGGCCGAACGAGCCAACGCCGAGGTGCTCAAGGGCCTCAAGACGAGAAGCTTCAACCGCCTCAAGGCCAGCGGCAAGCATTGGATCGATGAGCTCCCCTCGGTGCTCTGGTCCATCCGCACCACGCCAACAAAGCCAACTGGTGAGACGCCGTTCTCCCTCGTCTATGGCGCTGAAGCCGTCCTCCCCAGCGAGATCACTCATGGCTCTCCGCGAGTCTTGGCCTTCAAGGAGGCTGAGGTGGACGAACTCCGCAACGACGACCTGCTGCTTGAAGGGCTCCGCCGCAATGCGGCCCTGAGAGCGGCAAGGTACCAGCAAGACCTCCGTCGCTACCACAGCCGCCACATCCGCCCGCGCACTCTCGAAGCAGGAGACCTTGTCCTGAGGAGAATCCTCTCCAGGGCAGGCCTCCACAAGCTCTCACCAATGTGGGAAGGCCCCTACAGAGTCGTGCACATCGCCAGGCCTGGCTCCGCGCGGCTCGAGACGGAGGACGGCATCCCTGTCGCCAACCCCTGGAACATCCAGCACCTGCGCAAGTTCTACCCCTGATCGCCCTCGGCGAGCAATTTTTTGCATCAAGGGAGAGCCACGCGCCATCCTCTCCACGAGGAAAAACTTCGGGCTCCCTCTCTACTATACGTTGCCGCGGGCCGTTCGAGAAGACTCCCAAGCCACCAAGCCTCGGCATGGTAACCTCTTCAGGCACCATGTCTTGGCGAGGTGGATCCCCATGCCGGTCATGGTGGAACGCAGGCTAAAAGCCACCCCCGCATAGGGGCCCCCTGAGCTCTCTCTACATGCGTCTGCCTCGGGCACGCCCTCGAGAGTCTCAGCCACAGAATGTGGACCCCATGCCAAGAGCATGGCGGATTTTTTGTGCTTCTGGCCACGCCAGTGTAATGAACCTATGTTTCAGGCCAATTTGAACTTTGCGCATCGCGCCAGCATATTTTGCGCTTCGGCAAAGCTTGTTATTGCTTTTTCTCGCTCGTATGATCCCTCCTGTGTATCTCACGAGCGGGGGCTAGCAGGGTGCCATGCCACGGGAGCATCCCGGCAGCACCTAAAACCCAAGGGATCCGAGCTCTGAACTTGCGGGTCAGCTCTCATGCATGTCAACTCCCAAGGAGCTCTGAACTCATGGGTCAGCTCCCGCGCACGTCAACTCACCAAGGATCACCAAAACCTTGGTGCTGTTCTCCTCGTGAGACACACATGAAGGAACCTACGAGCACAAGTTATCTAGCTATCTATTGCTTGTGGGTATGCCTATCTCTCCAAGTGCAGGAAACAGGCTCGCCAAGCCTCAGGCGCATCAAGGCAAAACATCTCGCCAGGGAACCGACACCCTCTCCAAGGCAGAATGCCTCGTAAGCTAAGTACAAATTTCCTCTCGCTGGTTTTTGCCCCTCGAGTCTCTTTTCTCTCTCCTACGCCTCATGGGCTGCTTGCACGTCAAAGGGGGGCCCCAAGCATCGCGCTTCGAGGAGCTCTTACTTCTTGAGGCCTCACACACCCCCCGGCCTTGTGGAGCCCTGACTCACATACCGAAGCGGGGGTGGTGTGCGCCAAGAGAGGGTCCTAAGACGTAGAGCGAAAAAGACATGAAAGGGAAAGACAAAAGCCACCGAGGGGCGTTTACAGGCGCACTCCAATATAACTTAACAAGTTCTTACAAAGTTTACAACCAAATACCACGATAATGTGCCCCATGCACAACCAGCTACAGGAAGGAGTTCAACCGGCTTCACCCCTTCTTCCTCGTCCACGGGGCTGAAGCCGTAATGCCAACTGACACGAGCATGACGCGCCCGAGTCGTGCTGTACACAGAAGCAGAAGGTAAGCAAGCCTATGAAGACGGAATGGACCTACTCGAGGGAAGCGCGCCAGCTTGCCGAATCGAGGTCGGCGATGTATCAGCAAAAACTGCGCAACTACCACAGCCGGTGGGTCAAGCCTGTCCGCTTTCGAGAAGGCGACCTCGTGCTGCGATTGATCCAAGACACAAAGAACATGCACAAGCTTTCATCACCCTGGGAAGGACCATTCATCGTAAGCAAAGCGCTCATCAACGACGCATACTACTTGATCGCCCGCGAGCACAAGAAGGACACGATGGACAAGGAAGGTTGAAACGGAAAGGCCATGGACGCGTCACTCTTGCGTCGATTCTACACCTGAGAAAAGAACCATGTATGTATCACCAATGCTATCAATAAAGAATGAGAATGATGAGCACATGGCAGTTTTCGCAACTTTTTTCTGCATTTCCTTTCCGGTTCTTCCGGCAGCCGGCAAGCTTGCCTTTAGTGGCTGTGTAGCTTGACTAACCCCTAAACGGCTACTCTTCGGATCCGGTTAAGGCCGGCAAGAGAATAAGCTGGAGGGGGCCAACAACGTGAAAAACGCGTAAAGGGAAGTATTGCCGGCTGGAATAATGTCTTCTATAAACTCGGCCAAGCCGGCAGTCGGCAACCGCTTCTCCTATTACGGACGATTAACTACACAACGCTAAACGGCTAACTCTTCGGATCCGGTTAAGGCGGCAAGAGAAAGCTGGAGGGCCGACTGCATGCGAAAGACGTAAGAAACAGAAATCGTTGCCGGCTGAGAAAACTCTGGCCCAACAAACCGGATCCTAACGTTGTAGTAGTGTACATGATCCCGCTGGACGGTGAAGTGCACACGAACGACGTCGGAGAAGGCTACAGGCGAGTGCGAAATTACCTAAAGCAAAGTAAAAATGCTCTCCATGATTAAAGGAACAGGCTAACCACTTCGTCGTTTCATTTCACGCACGAAAATGCCGCCAACCGGCTTCGAGAGCCCAAGCCGGACACAAGCATGACGAGCAGGAAATTAAAACTGCGTGCAAGTAAACAAGTACGGGAACAAAAGCAAGTAACTTAAACATCAAGGGTAAAGCCTTACAGATGGAAGGTGAACAACAAAACAAAAGAGGGAAGTCCACAGGCGGACTCTCCCCGCGCAACTACAAGGCCAAGCAGGAAAAGAGCTCCCTAGGCGGCACCTGTCGACTTCCCGGCCCCACCTTTCTTCTTGCCAACCCAGGGCTTGAGGCAGAGGGTGCTGTCAAACACCTTCACGTAGAAGATGCCTCTGTCACGCCGAAGACGGAAGCAGAGGATGAAGCCGGCTTCGAGCTCGTAGAAGTCGGCGAACTCGTCCCATCCCCTGACGAACTCCACCTTGGTGACAAAACATCATCACCCTCCACCTGGGAGGTGAATCGCACAGTTGCGCTCCAGGGGCCCTGGGTGGCACCCTCACGGAAGAGCTTGAACATGAAGTGGCCAACGCCCGGCAGCGCGTCGGGTGAAGGCATCAGGAAGCCTCTGCACCGGCCCAATAACCGGCGGGTGCAGGATCATGAGGAACTCTTCGATGGGAAACACATCCCATCCCAGGCGCCAGGGATTCTCAAGGGAATCAGAAGAGGCGGAAGACAACTCCGTGCTGTCTTCCTCGCTGTCAGCGGCAGCAGGCATACTTAGGAACCGGATCAAAACCCGGAGGTGGAAGAACAGGAGTGGCCTCCCTCTCGCTCGACGAGTCGTGAAGAACAAGGAGACTCTTGCCGCGGCCAACGCCACCGCCAACGCCGCCACCGGTGGCACCCGCCTTTTTCGAGCCAGCGCAGCCGCCGCCCTTGCCGCGGACAGCGCTACTACCGGCAGCAGCGGCGGCGACCGTCGTTCCTCGTCCTCGACCACCTTTCTTAGGAGGACGGCCACGAGGACATTTCGCCGGAGGCGCAACGGCTGGTCTCCTCGGGAGCAACGTCCATAGGCTCAGACTTCACCATGGCGGAGCTGCGAGGAAACAAGAGGAAGAAGGCGAAGGGGGAGCAAGGAAGCGCAAGTGAGGAAGAAGAAAGAAAACTGTCAAGCTTTATAGCAGAAGCAGGGGACAATGGGAGACCCAACCGTCACCCACGATCCACGGTCCACACGTGGCAATGAGACTCAGACGATGGAACTTCTCAGTAACTGTAGCCGGGCCCACGCACAGAAGCCAAGGAATCAAGCCCAAGTCGGCATAACCTATTCCCGGGGGCTGCGCAGCCGGCAAGCCGGTTCCGCAGACCCGGACGTATATCTATACCACCCCGAGTCACGGACTCGGGGGCTGCCAAGCCGTTAGCCGGCATAAAATTCCCGGGGGCTGCGCAGCCGGCAAGCCGGTTCCGCAGACCCGGACGTATATCTATATCACCCCGAGTCACGGACTCGGGGGCTGCCAAGCCGTTAGCCGGCATAAAATTCCCGGGGGCTGCGCAGCCGACAAGCCGGTTCCGCAGACCCGGACGTATATCTATATCACCCCGAGTCACGGACTCGGGGGCTGCCAAGCCGTTAGCCGGCATAAAATTCCCGGGGGCTGCACAACCGGCAAGCCGGTTCCGCAGACCCGGACGTATATCTATATCACCCCGAGTCACGGACTCGGGGGCTGCCAAGCCGTTAGCCGGCATAAAATTCCCGGGGGCTGCGCAGCCGGCAAGCCGGTTCCGCAGACCCGGATGAATATCTATATCACCCCGAGTCACGGACTCGGGGGCTGCCAAGCCGTTAGCCGGCATAAAATTCCCGGGGGCTGCGCAGCCGGCAAGCCGGTTCCGTAGACCCGGACGCATATCTATATCACCCCGAGTCACGGACTCGGGGGCTGCCAAGCCATTAGCCGGCAAGAAATTCCCGGGGGCTGCGCAGCCGGCAAGCCGGTTCCGCAGACCCGGACGTATATCTATACCACCCCGAGTCACGGACTCGGGGGCTGCCAAGCCGTCAGTCGGCATAACCTATAACCGGGGCTGCGTAGCCGGCGAGCCGGCTCCGCAGACCCGAACGCGAAACTACATCACCTCGACTCGGGGGCTGCATGACATCACGACGATGGAAGAAAAACGCAAGAAAAGTAAAGAACGTGAAATTTCGACCCGGATCGATGCTCGAACCGGCCCAAAATTCGGGGGCTAGGCATGGTGATTATCATCACCAAAACAAGCACAATGGCCCAGCAATCACAAGAACAATAACATCTGAAGGCAGCAAGCAGTATGACAAAAGACAATCATCAGTACAGAATACAGCAAGTTCAACAATTACACCCGGCATTCCGGGGGAAACAAACAAGTCAGATGGTAGCGGCGTCAGTAGTAGCAGCAGCGTCGCCGGCTCCAGTGTCTTCAGCCGGCCGTGGTGCCGAAGACGGCTCAGCAGGCACCAACTTCGTCAAGTCCACCGCCTCGGCAATCCGCCCTGAGGCCACGACGATCTTCGGACGCAAATCCGTGAGGGACGTTCCCGTGCGAAATCCATCCAACAGCCTGCTCATCTGCACGCCAGGATACCATGACTTCACCACGGCCAGTGCCATGTCGGTGCCTCCGCGCGCCGCCATCTCCACCTGCTCGTTGATGCCAACTGGCGCCCCTTCAAGCCGGGCGGACAAATCATGGAGGGCAGCTGGCAAGGGAGCATCCGGCCACAGGTTCTCGAGCACGCCGTCAGCTGCTTCTTTCAACCGATTGAACTCCTGGCCGAATCGAAGAAGATGGGAGACGGCTGTCGGAGTAGACCCAGCAGCAGCACCAGAGGACTCCGGTCGGGAATGAGCCGAGGCAGCATCTCTCTGGATTTGCGCGTCTACCTCGGGATAGAGGCCTGCATTTCAAACCGGTGAGGCCGAGTAGAGGATCCCGAACAAGAAGTCAAGGAGAAAGCGACCTCACTTACCGAGGATCAGTTCGTTCACGCGCTCAACCTCTTTGACCAGGCCGCCCACCAGCCGTTCATGCTCAAGCTCACGCGCCTTGGCCGCTTGGACGATCTGGTCGTTGGCCTCGACGGAATCCTTCAGCAGAATCCTCAGCTCGACCGCATTCTCGCGGAGTGACTCAAGCTCGCCCTGTTTCCGCTGCTCAGCTTCCCGCAGTTTCGCCGCCTCCTCGCCCAGCCGGACGACTTCGAGGCGGCGATCCTCCGACGTCTTTTCCGCCGCCTGGAGATCGGCCTTGGCCAAGGCCAGGGCGGCGTCCCTCTCCTTCAGTTGCCTCTCCAAGCCGGCGCGGGAGGTGGAGTCGCCTGTAGAGATCGGATCATTATCAAACCAAGACGTACAAGAAAAAATGCAGAACGACAAGACAGAGAATGCGAGCAAGAAAGAAAGCCGGAACTTTGGCCGCCTCAAGCTCTCGCCTGAGCAAAGTCGTCTCCTTGGCCGCCTCGGCAAAACCCTGCTCTATGGAGGAGCAGAGCAACATTATGTTGGCCAAATTGTCCTTGGCCGTCTGCTCCGCCAGCGCGGCGAGGGGAATCTTCCCCGATGCGTCGGGCAGAGCCGGCACCGGCCCAGAATACGGCGGAGAAGACACCAAGATCGACTGGCGAGGACCAGGGAGCGAAGTCGTCGCCCCCGCAATGGCCTTGTCCTTGGCCGTCTCGGCCACCGACGAGGAAGGAGTGGGGAAGGCGAGGTTTCCGACCCCGACGCCGGGCCGGAGAACTATCTGGAAGGAGTCCACCGACGCCTCAGCGTCACCTGCCAAAACTGGAGGTTTGGAGTCGACCACGGGGGGAGCGGCACTTGCCGACACCGGGCCGACCGGTTCCACATCCGCCGTCGCCATCGTCGCCTCTGGAGGCAGATCAGCTGCCTGCGCCACAGGGGTCTCGGTGGCAAGCACCAAGGCCAACTCCACCACCGCGACGGGCGCCGTCTCCACTATTGGAAGCGGCGCTCTACGAAACGAAGAAAGCGTCACCACCAAGTATAAGCTACGAGATTTCTACCACAAGACAAGGACTTACCCGTCGCATGAGCCCAGAGCCCGGGTTGTCCTCCTCTTCAAGCGCTTTGGCGGGGGAGTTGGCACGTCGTCGGACAGGCGTTTCACGCCTCCGGAGGGCGCCTCCCCGCCCTCCGCTGTAACGGCAGGGTCGTCAACCGGCCGTTCCGCCCGGGCCGGAACTACTTAAATCTCCGCACCGGCCTCCGCGGTCTTGCCGGCGTCCGTGCCCGCTCCCACCTTCTCCTCAGCCGCCTTGGCAGCGGCCAACTGCCTCGCAGCCGCCTTGGCGTCCATCTCCGCCCGGATCAAATCCGCCTGCGCCAGCTCCGCGTAAATAGCTTTTTCCATGTCTTCAATGACCAAGTCATAACCACAATCAACAGCAAGAGCAGAATTAACCACCTGGACGCTAGTTCCACCAGCGAGGGATTTCGCCCTCTCCGCTCCAGCCGCCTCCCTTGAGGTCATCAGCTGCTCCACAGTCAGACCAGCGTCAGATGCTCCCAAGGCCGAATCCGCCTGTGTCAGCCGAGCATAAAACTCCTTCTCCAAATCACCCGGATTCAAATCGTAAATGAAATCACCACCGGAAGCACGACCAATCACCTCATTGTTGGCCCCACCAGCTGAGACATCCGCCTTCTCCGCCAGCCTGGCGTCGACTTCGGCCCTGATGTCGGCCACAATCGCGTCCGCCTGGGCCTCCGCCGAAGGTTTCCCGGCGGGCATCAAGCCGGCCGTAGTAGGCCGGGACGACGAAGAAGCCAGCTTTTTGGCGGGCAGCACGCCCCGCTTCTCGAACGTGCCCCTCCGCTTGTGGGGCACGGTGCTTGCATCAACATCGGCGGCCGACTTCGACCGCCTCTCATTCAGGACTCCTTGGTCCTGCGGGAGGATGGCGCCGGCTTGGAGGCTGGCACGGAAGAGGAACCTTCTGAGTCTGGCTCAGAACCGCTGGAAAGGTCTACTACCACGCGCACGACATCATCGGTTTGCCCGGTGACGCCGGGCTCAGGAGACTTACCACGAGGCGGCGAGGCTGGAGGAGGGACGTCGCGCTCGAGGTCCTCGTCCCGTTCGGCTGCCGAATCGGAGTCGGAGCCGGCAGAGGGGACAGGGCTCGTTGCGGTGCGGGCGGCATTGTCATCACCTCCGCCATCTTCACCGACATCAGCGCCCCCACCGGACGACTCGGTGGTGTCCCCGCGCCCGTCCGGGCCGGTGCGGGCGCCGCCGCCCGATTCATCTTCAGCGGTGGCATCCGTGTCTCCTCCCGCCTGTGCATCGGCGGAATCCTCCTCCATCAAGGCCATCAGTGCCTTGGTGAAGGGACCACTGACGTCGGGCTCGAAGACGACTTCGAAATCCTCAACCCTCTGGAGCTCGCAAAGCTGCACAACAGGCCGACTGGGTCAAGCGGCAGCCGGACGAAGGAAATTGAAGACGGACAAGAGGGCAAGGACTAACCTCGGGAGCACGTTCCGAGCGGGTGAATGGATCGAACCCGAAATCCCAGTCCTCCTCGATCCTGTCGGTGATGAGACGGGAAGCCCACTTGCGGAGGCTCTTCTGCTTCGGCAACTCCAAGCAGACCCGGCTGGGATCCCGGATACCCGAGTAGAAGCACATCTTGTGCGGACGTGCCTGCAGCGGGTATATCCGCCTCGCCAGCCACGCCAGGGTCAGATCCCTGGACGTCAGGCTGGCCGCCACCAACAGCTTCAGCCGGCTGAACAAGACATTCTCGAGAGCCCCATCCACAGGCGGCTTCCGCAGCCAGGACTTGGACGCCGGCAGCGAGTTGGAGAAGGCCGGGAGGCCGATCCGGTCGGCGTCAGTAAGATTCCGGACGTAGAAGTAGGTGCTTTGCCACTTCTTGATGGAATCAGGCAGGTTGATCTTGGGCAGCGGCGTATTCTTCGCGCTAATGGAGACGCTGCCACAGTCGCGCTGCTGCCCGGCGGTCGTCTGAGACCGCAGGAAGAAGAACATGCCGAAAATCTCCATACTGGGCCAGATGCCCAAATACGCCTCGCACAGCGTGACGAAGCAGGACAGCTGAGTAATGCAATTTGCCCCCAGATGGTGGGGCTGCAGCCCGTAGAAGTGCAGAAATTCAGCGAAGAAGGAGCTCACCGGGAGCCCCAACCCCCGCTCCATATGCGCGGAGAACACGACGACCTCGTCCTTCTTGGGCGCCGGAGAAACTTCTCCTTCAGGGGGAGCACGGGCTCCCACGTCGCCCGTCATCCCCAGGAACTTCCTCCGACGGAGCTCCCAGAGGAATGCGTCGTCCACGGTGGAGCCCATCCATGCGCCCGAGCTCGCCATGGAAGATTGGTTTCCCGTGGTGAGAGAGGCGAATGCAAGGGCGGCAAAAGCGAAAGAGAGAATGGGCAAGAACTGGGAAGCGCAAGAATCGACGAGGAAGACGAAGCGAGAATGGGGAACGGTAACCCCGGCCGTCCCCCCTCTTTCCACTTTAAAGGCGAGGCAGGCGGAACCGTCCCGCCCATCGCGCCGCGTGGCAGGCAAGCGTGCTGCACTTTCCACAGATGATCCCACGAGCGAACCGTTGCCACAGAGAATCCTGCCTGGCGAAGCCGAGGCGACGTGCGCCAGACCTCGGGCAGAATACCAACGGCTCCCCAAGGCAGCAGGTCGTGGCTGACGTGGGCCACGACCCAAGCCTTCGAGCCGGCCGTTCCAGACCGCAAAGATCTACGGATCCCGCATCACGAAACCAGACTGGTCAACGATAACTTCGACAGCACACAACCAAGGACAGAAGTGCCCGTGGAGCATTCCCCACGAGCAAGCTTCGACTCCACCCGGCTTCGGTCCCAGCCGGCGCCAACTTCAATCACGACATTTCAACCGCAACGTTCAAGATAGATGGAAAGATCGAGAAGTCTTCCCAGCAAGCTAGCAAGGCTCCACGATCTCGGGGGCTAGTGTCGGGGATGTGAACCCCGGATATCCCAAAGAGGTCTATTTCTTCAACTCTCCGCGAGCCGGCTGAACAAGTGCCGGCTGCGCAGTGCCGCCTGGAACCCGCCGGATGAAGCAAGCCGCCTGCGTCTACCCAGATGCGGAAGTCCGACTGGGCTGAAGCCTGACGCACCAACCGACAGCTCCGTACGAGTGGGCCAGGCCCGTATAACCGCTCTGGGTGAACAGTACCCCTTGTCGGGCATCTCCTGTACCGAATCATGACAACAAGCTCCAGCCGGCTTGTAACCGTAGTGATGTCATAGGGGCAAATCTGTAACTTCCCTGTAACCCAAAACCCTAGCCCGCTGCCTATATAAAGCGGGCTAGAGCCTCCTGCGCGAGGCACATGAGACATGCACACAAGCATCCAGAGCATCACGTAGTATCATCTTCGACCTCCAGCCGGCTGCCACCCGAAACAGCTCAAGAAGCCCCATTGTAGCCCGATTCTGTGATCCAGTAATAAGAACAAGAAGAGCAGGACGTAGGGGTGTTACCTCCTCAAGGAGGGCCCTGAACCTGGGTAACTAGCGTGTGTTTGCGTGCTTGTTGCCTAATCCCGCGCGAGCATCCATCGTCGCCTGCCCCACAATCTTTTCCATCTCTGATGGATATGCCGTGCAACCCACCATGACAGGGTTGCCCCATCATCTTTGTCAAGAAGAGTGATACCAATGTTCCTCGTCTGGTTGTTGATTACCGCCCTCTGAATGCGGTGACCATCAAAAACAAGTATCCTATCCCCCGAATGAATGATCTCTTCGATCAGTTAGCGGGTGCAACTGTGTTCTCCAAGATGGATCTGCGGTCAGGCTACCATCAGATCAAAATCAGGAAGGAGGATATTCCTAAAACGGCATTCACTACCCGTTATGGGTTGTATGAGTATACCGTCATGTCATTTCGCCTCACCAATGCTCCGGCCACCTTCATGAGGTTTATGAACTCAATTTTCCATGAGTACCTCGACAAGTTCGTCATCATCTACATTGATGATATCCTCGTTTACTCCAAAACCGACGAAGAGCATGATGAACATCTTCGCCTATTTCTGACCAAGCTCCGCGAACATCGCCTCTATGCTAAGTTCTCAAAGTGTGAATTCTGGCTGAAGGAACTCATCTTCCTAGGTCATGTGGTGTCAGCTTATGGAGTGTCCATTATACCTGACAAGATTCAGTCAATTCTGGATTGGCCTACCCCAAAGTCTGTCAATGACATCCGCAGCTTCCTTGGGTTAGCGGGTTACTACCGCCGATTCATCGAAGGTTTCTCCAAGATAGCCAAAGCTTTGACCGACCTTCTCAAGAAAGACAAGAAGTTTGCCTGGACGGACCAGGCTGAAGAGAGCTTCCAAACCCTAAAAGTCAAACTCACGACCACTCCTGTACTTGTCCTTCCAGACACCGACAAAGACTTTGTAGTCTATTGTGATGCATCCCTCCAAGGTTTGGGCTGTGTATTGATGCAAGAAGGGCATGTTGTCGCCTATGCTTCCCGTCAACTCAAACCACATGAGCAAAACTATCCTACTCATGATCTAGAGCTTGCTGCTGTGGTTCATGCTCTAAAGCAATGGAGGCCCTACCTGTTGGGTAACCGTTGCGAGATCTTCTCTGACCATCAAAGTCTGAAGTACCTTTTCACTCAACCGGATCTGAACCTTCGACAAAGAAGATGGTTGGAGTTAATCAAGGACTATGATGTGACCCTCAACTATCAGCCTGGCAAAGCCAACGTCGTGGCTGATGCCTTGGGCCGCAAGTCTTATTGCAATACTCTAATGGTTGAGCGAGCTCAACCTGCTCTTCATGAAGAATTCACACGTCTGAATCTGGAGATTGTTCCCTCCGGATACTTGGCCAACTTAGAAATCCAGTCCACCCTCGAGGATGATATCAAGGCCGCCCAGCAAAATGATGCTGAAATCCTCGAGATCAAGGAGAAGATAGCCAATGGTAAAGCCAAATGTTTCTCGGTTGATGACAATGGTGTCGTCTACTTTGGTACCCGTCTGGTGGTGCCCAAGAGTGGGAACACAAAAGAGTTGATCCTCTCCGAAGCTCACGAGTCACCCATCTCTATTCAGCTGGGTAGCACCAAAATGTACCAAGATCTTCACCCCCAATTCTGGTGGTCTTGCATGAAGCGCGAGATCGCCGAGTTTGTTGCAGAATGCGACGTCTGTCGCCGGGTAAAAGCTGAACATCAAAAGCCAGCAGGTACCCTTCGCCCCATAGCCATCCCCGAGTGGAAATGGCATGAAGTTGGTATGGATTTCATTACTGGCTTTCCAAGATCGCAAAAGGATAATACCGCCATCTGGGTAGTCATCGATCGTCTATCCAAGGTAGCTCATTTCCTTCCCGTACGCGAGGACATAACGGCGAAACAGTTGGCCGAGTTATATGTTGCCCGCATTGTTCCCCTCCACGGTGTTCCACTGAGGATCATCTCAGACCGTGGGAGCCTATTCGTATCCAGATTCTGGCAGAGCTTCCAATCTGCTATGGGAACCCGCCTCAACTTCAGCACCGCCTATCACCCTCAAACCGATGGCCAAATTGAAAGGGTGAACCAAGTTCTCGAGGATATGCTTCGGGCTTGTGTTATCTCCTTCGGCAAGGGTTGGGAAAAATACCTTCCCCTCGCCGAGTTCTCCTACAACAATAGCTATCAAGCCAGTTTGCAAATGGCTCCCTTTGAAGTCCTTTATGGGAGAAAATGCCGAACACCTCTCAATTGGTCTGAAACCGGAGAGAGGTCACTCTTCGGTCCTGACGTGATCAATGAGGCAGAAGAAAAGGCCCGTGTCATTCAAGAAAATCTGAAGATTGCTCAATCTAGGCAAAAGAGCTATTATGATAAACATCATCAGGAGGTTCACTATGAAATTGGTGACAAAGCCTATCTTCGAGTCTCTCCCCTCCGAGGCGTTCGTCGTTTCGGAATCAAAGGAAAATTGGCACCTCGTTTTGTTGGTCCTTTCACTGTCCTGGGTAAGCGAGGTGATCTCTCCTACCAACTCGAGCTCCCAGAGAATTTCCCGGATGTGCATGATGTGTTTCATGTCTCTCAACTCCGTCGTTGCTTCAAAGATCCTATTCGCGGGGTCAATCATGAAGAATTGGATATCCAGGAGGATCTGACTTACCGCGAGCATCCTGTCCGCATCTTGGATGAAGCGGAGAGGAAGACTCGAAATAAATCCATCAAGTTCCTCAAAATCCAGTGGTCTAACCATTCTGAAGACGAAGCAACCTGGGAACGTGAAACTAGTCTTCGTCAGGAATACCCCGCCTTCTTCACTCAAGCCTAGAATCTCGGGACGAGATTCCTGTAAAGGGGATAGAGTTGTAACAGCCCCACTTTTGGACCCTGAAAATATGAGTAAACTTTTCACTTTTGCATCTCCTTTGCATCATGGCATATTTATTCAATTTGCTTCACATGAAATAATAAGGAAGCAACAATTGAGAAACCAAAGGTGATGATGTGAGTGGTGAACGAAATTGCAAAGCAACTAAACATATTTGTCCAGAAAGTTATAACTAATAACAAATATGTTTGTGGCAAATATTAATGCAATTGCAAATTCAATTATTTAAATAAAACCCTAAAATGCAAGAGGGCAAATTCTGAAATGTTACCACATGAAATATTTTCCAAATGGGCTGCAAATTTTACCACAGGTTCTAAATAACATATGTTGGCTCTGTGAATTTTTGCAGAATTTTTAAAATTAATTAAGGGCCTCAAATAAATAGGAAAGCCTGCTGTTTCAATTAAAGAAATAAAAACAGAAAAGAAAAAGGCAGGCAGGGTTTTTTTGCAAAATCGCCGTCTTCTTCACGCTGTAGCGACCGCGTCCTCGGCCGCCACCGTTGCCGACGAACCTCGTCGCCACTGTCGCGGCTCCCTCTCCCCCCTGGCCCCCCTGGAGCTTAAGAGCATCTCCCACGACCGCGTGCTCCTCCTCCCCCCTCTTTTTCCCCCCGTGCAGCAACCCTAGAACCGAACCGCGCCATGCCCGAAACCTAGCTGCGCGCTGCCGCTCGTCACCGACGTTGGAGACCGCCCGGAGCAGATCGAGCTGGGGCAAAAGCTCGGCCTCCGTCTCCTCTCCCTCCTCGCCCCAGCAATCGGACCGGGGAGCTCGGGATCCTCTCGTTCTTCTTCCTCTTCTCCGCCTCCGACCGCCGGCCGCCGAGCACGCTCCCGTCGTCGTCAGCCCTCCTCTTCCTCCGACGAGCCTCGATACGTGCTCAGGGTGAGCATACGGTCCTACTGGACATCTCCGCCTCCCTCCTCTCTCCCTAGGACGCTAGATCGACCATAGCCGCCATCGGCCGTCCGCCGGCCGTCGCCGTTGTGGCCACTCCGGTGACCTAGAATCGGCTGCGCCGCCTCCCCTCGGTTCGCCGTAGTTAGGCACGTCGTTTGCGCCCGTTTGCTAGCCACCGAGCGCACGAGATCGTCGTCTGCGTCCACGCCCTCGTCGCCGGTCACCGCCTCGCATGCGCGCCGGTCCTGGCCGCCCCCGTCGGTCAAACCTGCAAGTGGGCCGCAGGTCGACGTGGCGTGCCAGCGTGGCTGCTGCCCCACATGTCCGTCTCACGGGCTAGCCCAGCCACGGTGCAAGATGAATTCGGCCCATTTTCTGGAAATTCAAATAAATGGCAGGAATTAATATGAACTTTGAAATGGCATAACTTTTGAACCACTTGTCCAAAAATTGCAAATAATATGTCAAAATGCTCAGCAATAAAATGTCTATCTGTTAGTACCATTGGTTAATTTAATTTGTCGAAATAAATTGCCTTTATTTGCTGAATACTAAAATGGCAGAAATAATGTTGTTTTTGTTAATTCCATAACTTTAGTTTTACTTGTCCAAAAATTATGTTTAATAGCTCAAAATGATCAGTGGACAATGGACTACCACTTTATGCCATTTGAGAGAGTTGGAGATTTAACTTTTGGTGCTGTTTACCAAAAATTACTAAAATGGCAGATTTAAATCAATTATTGGGAATATCATAACTTGGTGAATATTAATTCAAAATTTGCAAATGATATACCAAAATGACCAGCAAAGCAAATGCTATCTACCTATGTTAATATCACAGCATGCAAACAAATTTTCCTTTGATGTCAATTTCGAATTGGTTAAAATGAGTTAAATTGCATAACCGTTTAAATCACCGTTTCTTCACCGTTAGTCGGAAAAATGCAAACGAAGTACCGAAATGATCAGTGGGTTAATACCTATCTACTAATGTCATTTTCATGCATTTAGGACCCATATTTCAGTACTGGACGTTTTGATAAATAACGCAAATCACTAAGTTAAAGATGGAGTTTTAACCCGTTAATTGTGATATTTAATTTAGGGGTTCCATTTAACTTGTGGGACATGCCCAATACCTTTTCAATGCATAATTTGACCATCTCATCATGATTGTGCATTGCACCTTGTATTCGTGTTATTTATTTCCTTTCTTGTATTGTTTGTGTTTCGGTAGATTCTGGAGTCGAGGTTCCACCACAATACCTTGACAACCAGCGCGACCAGTACTACCAGCAAGGCAAGAGCTAACCTAACCTTCTTGGCATATCTCATATTACCCAAGTATTTTATCCACCATATTATTGCATTTGATTCTGGTGACAAGTTTTGGTCAGTATATATAATATCCTATCATTGCATGCTCCCTGAACCATTACCTGTTTCCACACCTATGAACCATAGGTTGAAGTGTTGGCCGGAGATCAATCATACCTGTTGTATGTTATGCTTAGATATGCTTAGCCATGCTTAGTCGAATGCTTAAGTTGTCCGTTGATTATTTCCATAATTGTGAAGTGAATGGAATGTTCGGACAGTGGTGGAGACTTGTGTTGATAATTAATTTCTAAGAAGGCTGGGATGAGTTGCCATCGGGGATGGTGTTTTGTCTCGTTCTGGCCCCTAGGTGTGAATTCTTATCTCTTGAACCAAGACCGAGCGTGCTTCCAAAGGTGGGAGTATGGGCTCCTTGCTAACCGAATAATTAGTGCGGGCGTATCCAAGGGTCCTCTAGTCTGCGCTTTCCATTTGCGGGTGTGTGGCCGAAGATGATGATGAAGATGATGATGATGGAGGTGATAGGAGTGGCGATGGGGCAGGGTGTTGAAATAGGCGTTGAACTTGTCCTGTCGTCACGATGACCCTTAGATAGTCTCATGCTTTGTAAAGGTTTAACCGCGCCTGCCCTGCCGGCTTTCCCCGAAAGAGAGCTAAATGTTCAGGCAAGGGGTCGGACGGTACCAATGGTAAAAACAGTACACCCCTGCAGGGTTTAATCTTTTCGAAAAGCCGTGTCCGCGGTTATGGACAACTTGGGAATAGATTATGAGATCATAGATAACCTGAACCTTTAATCAAATGGCAGCTAGAGGTTGCATAATCAACGTGTGTTAGAAGGTTCATTTCCTCGAGGGAGATTCGAGGGAGTGCCTTGGTGGAGATAAGTGGAGTTGCTGAATACAGTAGGTTCCCCGTGAACCGAAGAGAAAAGTGTTACCCTCTTATCCCCTTATGAAAACTTTCTGATTAGACGATGCCATGAGTCCTAGTCTTCGGAAGGAAACAAAACTAGCTTTATGCAAAACAACCACTTATATAGCTTTGCAGCCTCCGTCAGCATCGGGCCTATATCGCCCTACTAATTCTTGCGAGTACGTCATACTCAGCCTTGCTTTGTTGATTATTATTTGGTTCAGAGGAGGATGCCACCGAACTAGGAGGTGGGTTATACGTTGACTTCGACGAGTAGTCTGGGGTTCCCAGGTGGCAGCTTGGGACGTCATGGAACATGCTGGCACGGGATGTTTATCTGTAGGCCTCTTAGGCCATAATTTGGATCTTCTTGTTTAGACAACTTTAAATTCGCTTCCGCTTGTTGTAATGATGGGTCAGTGACCTCTGATGTGTCATTTGCTATCTTTCTCAATTATATGAGTTGAACTATGATATCTTTGTGTCGTAGAGTATGTGATGTGCCAGTTGTTCCGCAGTCTTGGTCTCTTTGTTATACGTGAAAGCGATGTCTGAGCTTATGGCATGATCGAGGTGTTGTGTGCCGATGATGTATTCCGAGCACGCCTGCCAATGTGTTTTGGCCTGGAATTGGTAACCCCAGTAACCCTTGATTGTGTAGCATGACCGGTTGCACAACGTTTCACTGTATAGCTCTGGGGTCATGGCGCTACAACATATGCTAGCTCAATATCTCCACGGGCAACATGATCTCGAATGAAGTGATGACGAATCTCAAGGTGCTTGGTTTTTAAATGTTGCACCGGGTTGTAGGCGATCTTGATAGCACTCTCATTGTCACACAATACAGGCACTTTGTCACAATTGACACCGTATTCCTTTAAAGTTTGCCTCATCCATAATAATTGAGTGCAAGCACTAGCAGCGGCCACATACTCGGCTTCGGCGGTAGAGAGAGAAATACAATTTTGCTTCTTAGAAGACCAACTCACCAAGGACCTACCAAGAAATTGGCAAGCCCCGGAAGTTGATTTCCTATCATCTTGATTACCGGTCCAATCCGAATCCGTGTACCCACAAAGAGTGAAAGATGAATCACTTGGGTAGCACAAACCAAACCTTGGGGTTTGAATCAAATATCGTAGGATTCTCTCGACCGCCATCATGTGGCTTTCCTTAGGAGCGGCTTGATACCTTGCACGCACACCTACACTCAACACAATATCGGGTCTAGATGCACAAAGATAAAGCAACGAACCAATCATGGAGCGGTAGATCTTTTTATCCACATCTATACCGTTTGGGTTAAGTTGTAGATGACATTTTGTATCCATAGGAGTCTTCTTCTCCTTAGCATCCGCCATATTAAACCTCTTGAGCATGTCTTGAATATACCTTGCTTGGCTAATTGATGCCCACAAGTATAGGGGATCGTTGAAGTCTTCGTTGGGAAGTATTACCCAAATTTATAGTTCGACACGATGGGAACACAAGAATATTAATAAGACCTTAGCAAATGAGGCGTCACTCTCAACCACACCTGTATATCAATAACTTGCAGCAGTAGTAGTGATGGCAGTAAAGGATTCAAGCGAGCAGAAATAAAACAACAATAGTAACAAGGATTTCCCAGTTTTCACCGGAAAAGTGAAAGTGTAACTCAGAGATTTAAAACGTAGGCATGAGGTGACAGCGGGGTGTTGCATGAATGAGATTGATCATATAATAAAGTAAAGCTAGCAATGGGGTTTTTCTCTAACTCCGATGTTTGTAGGTATGTGTTCCTTAAATAGTTGTGCGTACTAACCAAGAGAATTTGCACATCATCTATTGCCCTACCTGCCCATTTCACCGGGGCCAACTTGGAACTACAGGTAATTAAGGTCAACCCTTTCGTGTAGACCGGGGCAATGCATTAACACTCCATAAACACATAGGATCCTCAAACAAAAACATGTCCCCCTTGTTTTCCCTATATGTCACATTTAGGGTTCGCAGGTTCAACACAATAGCAGGTGATACACTTTGCAGGTAAATACCAAACTCAATTATATGATGAAGCAAATAAGTTCAGTACTGAAATCATGCCACTCGGACCCTAGTAGCAAGCATTAAACATAGCATAAGTGCACCAACACAATACAAAAGTATCCTCAAGATAAACCCTAGGATTATCGAACAACTAGTAGCATTACATGGTCAATCTCATCCAATCCCCATCCACCTCACATGCCTACAGCAAACTACTCACACGTGGTGATGGAGAAAGAGCTCATGGTCGATGGAGATGAAGGCGTTGAAGATGGCAGTGAAGACGGCCTCCGGATCCCTCCACCGGAGGAGAAATCCTGGATCAATCTGTCCCCGAAACGAAGAACGTGGTGGCGGCGGCGGTGTGTTTCGTGAAAGCTCCTCTCCTTGTAGGGAAAGCGTTTTTTCTCGTATATAAAGGGGTACATCGAAGACCGGAGGCGAGATGGTGCCCGAGGCCCATTTGGGGTGGGCCCACGCGGCCAGGTACAGGTGCCGCGTGGGGCCACCTCATTTGGCCCTCCGGCAACCCCTCGTGTCCATCCTTTTGTCCATCGTGCTTCTTTTCCAGAAAAAGTGACGTGGTATTTTTCCCCGATTTTATTTCTTGCAAAAATAGCCAGAGGAGAGACTTTGCTAAAAACAGCGTCAGAATCAGCAGTTTTATTCAAATATGGAAGGATCCCGGAGCAAATTATGAGGCAAAGTGCTTGGAAAAGTGGATGCATTTTGGATGCATCAGCTCCCCCAAGCTTAGCTCGTTGTTTGTCCTCAAACAACTCAAACATAGTGTAGAAGCGATAAAAAGACTTTAACAAGAACTTTGCATTGCATATGTAACACTGTTTAATAGCAACAAGTACTCAACACTTAATTCCTACAACAACTAACAGAATGCTAGCAAAGGTATATCTCATCAATGTTAAAGCATCTATACATGTTGCAAGAGAAATAACACATAGTGTTAAGGCTTGGATGAGTTTGCCTAACTGTAGAAATAAACAAAGGTTCTTGCATTGCTTTTGATTGAATCATGTATTGACTAGTGAACTCATTGCGCTTACAACCTTGCTCTCAATTTTGTCAAAACATTTGATGTTCCCTATTATGACTCACATGCTTGACAAACTTGTAGTTAAAAGCCTCATGCCCCGTGAATACGAGTACCTACACCATGTGTTACTCAACTCGTGTAGCTAGGAAAGCTCGAGTTTTTTCAGTCATTGTGAGAATAAAAGCATCATTAAGAGCGTCAACTGGGGTACCTCTTGTCCCAGGACATGGACAAGCCCATGTCCAAACAACAAGACAAACGGACAATGAACAATCTCAGCACTTCTTTTATTTACTAATTGTCGCAACAGTGGAACATGGGGTTCCCCTGATGCGGTCAAAGTGGGTCCATCGCACATGGGCCCACCAAGGAGGCACTCAAGGCCAAGGCACAAGACTGGCAGATGGCCCCCCCATCTGCCCCGCGGCGTCCTGACGCGCGTGACATCGACAACCAAGGCAATGGACCCGGGGACCCTCCGGGGCCCCCTCGACCCGGAAGCAGGCATGGAGGTCTCGGGACCCCGACGCCTGGCGGGAGGCCAGGCTCACCCCGGGAACCAACCTCCAGTGCGCAAAGAGGATAAGCTTGCCAGCCCTGGCTGGAAGCTCCTAGAAGACTTGGGCGCCAAGAAGATGGAGGCGCCAAAGGGGGGCAGAGGCGGAAAAGCTGTCAGCCTCTGTCCGCCCTCTCTGGAAAAGGTGGGCGACCTCACCTACCCCCTCTGAGAAGAATACTTGGACGAGAGGAGGCCACGTCGCCTCCTAAGGAGAACCCGGAGGGTTTTTCCCGCCAAAACCCTGTAACATCCCAAGATTTTCAAATTTTTGAAAATTCAGAGGGATCAAAAACTTTTTGTTGTTTAAGTTTCAAAACTCAAAATCATGCATGGCATTCGTAAGCATCATGTGTTTGTTGCATTTGAATTGCTTGAAATAGTAAAATATTTCAAACTTGAAATTTATATTTTATTAGGAGACATAAAGGGTGCATAGTAACCCTAGTCAATATTTCAGACGACAAGAGTGGTTCCATATTATTCTATTTTTGATAAGCTCTCTAAAAAGTATTTTTGCAAATTTTTATAAAAAGTTTTGCTATAGTTTATTTTCTGTTTTTAAAACAGAGAAAAGAAAAAGAAAAAAGGGGGAAACCGGCCGAACCGGGCCAAATTCGGCCCAGCCGCACCTCTCTCTCCTCTCTTCCCTATCTCTCCCGGGTGGGCCGGCCCAGCTAGGCGCCGCAGCCCAGAAGCACGACTGCTCGGTCGGTTCCATCGTTCAGGTTCCAGATAATTCGTTTTTGAAACCTATCTCTATTCAAACACACATATCTTCGTTTAGAAGACTCCAAATTCGAATCCGTCTGTATTGCCTTGTTCCCTACTCCAAGTATCACCTTTCCACCGACCCCCAGCCCCGGCTTCCAACTCGAGCTAAAGTCGAAACTTCGATTTCGATTTTAGATCTCGTTTTCATCTTCTACTTGTCACGGTTGGAGCTTTGCTCGTATGCTGTTTCACCCTTCGCGAGAGTTGTATATCTCGTCGATATCTTTCCATCCCGATAAACCTCACCACTTTTCATTCACCGTAGCCTGAGAATGCTGCATCGCAAGTACTCAGATCTGACAGAGTATAACATTGATTACTCCTCCACTATCCAACCAAATCCAGTGAGATTTTTACAGCAGCTAGTTCTGATGCATACCTACAACTTTTCCGAAGAAAGTTTTTCGTTTTGGCTCACGGTTTTATTTATAAAAGTCGGATCTCTTTTCGAGGTACAGACGAATCAGAAGTCGCCATGTGTCATCCTCGTCACCACCTCGTCAGCTACCGCGTGCCAGCCACGTCATCGCACAGTCAGCACCGCGTCAGCACCACGTCAGCCGCCTTTCTCCTGGGAATTTTCCAGAATTAGATTTAATTGGCAGTTTTACAGTAAAGCCTCAATAACTTCAAACCATTATAACTTGTTAATGGCTCGGCCAAATTTAACAAACTTTATATTTTTGAAAACCTCTTGACCTTTAGAATATTTTAGAACTGTTAGTTCTCTGTTTTGCCTATTTGAAATTATTCAAAATTCAAATGAGAGATTTGAGTAATTTTGGCACATCTTTAAATCTATACATTATTTCAAATTGTTTTCTTCTGCAAAAGTGTGTCTTTTAGTGTCCTCTGTCCAGTAGATATTTTAGTTGCACTTGTGCATCATGCATTGATAATGTTTTTATAGAAACTCATTTAGTGGTGTTTTGGCTATAGTAATTGTTTTAAAATTATTAAAACCACATAAAATATGAATCATGAGCTTCATGCATATAGTAAATAACAGAAAGTAATAACTTTATTAATTTTTTAACCTTGACTTGTGTTGTTAGCAAATCATCTTGCATGCATGTTTTATCGTATTGCCATTTTGTCTGAGTATTGATTTTATGCAAATTGTTTGTTTAGATTGTGAAGAGTGCCAAGAGTGTTGTGAGTGCTGCAACAACCTGAACAACTGTCAAGGCAAGTGCATGCACCATTCATGAATGACCTATTACTATTTTTATTATAATGCACTGTAGACTATTTTTCCGTAGCATGCATGACAGGCTCCTTTTGGTTAAACTCTATATGCTCTGCAAACCCGTTAGGCTAGCCACATGAATTAGCTGACTAGTGACCTATATTAATTTAGTAGAGGCTTGCTGCAAAAAATTAATTATTTTGTGGTATATGAGTTAAGAAAATCTACTAAATTACTAAATCACCTGGGTGGATCTGGTGTTGCTCTATTGGTGGTTCAAAGTTGAGTGGCTGCTCAGGCCCAGTTCTACGGGTACCTGAGTACGTGCACTTGTGCTCGCCACCCAGGCTCTTGAGATTTCATGTCACTCCATGTCTAGTTTACTTCCAGTGCAGCCACTAGTCATATGGGCTCTGTCTTGACTAAGTATGTTGTGTGGACTCGACCCGGCTTGACAAGCTGATGTAGGGGTTGTAGGTGGGAATGGGTCAAGCCGTTGGGTTGGGAAAATGCTTCTGAAAGGTCTCGTCTTAACTCTCTCCTTTCCCTTTTACTAAATGAGTGATTGGGAAGTTTGGGTTAGTTGAGTCTAGTGGGGAAAGTGCCACAAACCCTCGAGAGTAATTAAAACTAAGATCTTAGCCGTGTCCCCGGTTATGGACAATTTGAGTAACTAAGCAATGTGGTCGACGGAAAAATCTCATTCATTCCAATTTCTAAATTAAAACTTGATGGGTGAACATGGGGGAATTCGAGACACTGGTGCGCCCAAGGATGTCTCTTAAGGTTTTTGGAAAGAAAGAAATGATTTTTTTTTAAAGTATAGGATAAAATTTGTTTTGCGCAAGAGCCTTGAGATCCACCAGCCAAATATGCATGTAGAATAGTTTATGCCATTTAATATCCACCATAGTATGACACTTGCCAGCCTGTCACAAGGTATTGACCCAAATTCTTTGGGCTGCAACGTTAATGTTGCAGGTTGTTCAGATGAGGAGTAAGGACGTTTGATATTTCGAGCTTAAAACCAACATGGTCGCCAGTGGCTCATGAAGATGATGGAGCTCATTGTTATTTATTTATGCTGCTTGAACTCTGAATAATAATTGTGGAACCTTATTTATTTTAAGCTAGCTTCGGCTATGCAAAGTTGTAATAAAGTACTTTATTCTGGATCATTCGTACGTGCGATGTAATAACGTTTAACATTTATGCATGATATTACATCCTGTTGGTGAATGCTAGCCATACTCGATCCAGGGCCTAGCAAATTCACAAAGTATTCTTGCTTTTCAAAGTGAGGGTGCTACAAACCCCTCCGGTCCCAAGGGTGCACCTGTGGTATCCCCTTAGCCTATAAAAGGAGGACCAAGGCACCCAAGGAGGGGGGAAGGTGGAGACAAGTTCAGAAGACCACTTCGGGGAGGCTAGGCTAGGTAGCACATAAGTCCAAGGTTAGCTTTGGTGAGAGGTGATCTCCTCCGGGCCAGGATCTGCTCGTCTTCAACCTCTAGCCAACACCTCTCGGGTTCTCACCCGCAACCACCATTGTAAAGCTACACCATGATACACCTCTCAATCTAGACATGCAGGAGTAGGGCTGTTAGCCTCCGGGCAGCCTGAACCTGGGTAAACTCCTTGTGTCTTTGTGATGCTTGCTAGTACGTAGATCTCGAGCGTAGACGAAGCCCCCGGGCGGAAGACGTCACTCATCCTCCTTCGCGCCCCATACCGAACCTAAAAAGGGGTATCCTTTACTCCCGGTGTCCGTGATCCAAGACACGACACTAATGGTTTAGCTTTTTATTATAAAGTGCATCACTGAATGTTCACTATGATATGCCGTAAATTTCCACCATGAATGATGCATGGCTTGAGTTGGCGGCCCGGGCGTCTCTCTAGTCAATTATTCCCACTACTCAAACTTACTAAGTTTCCACATTTATTTCGACATGATAGGCATCCATAGACAAAGGTGCATGATATCAACTATTTTGAATTTAAGTGCAATGTTAAAAGCTTTCCATGTGACAGCACATATAAGCTAACTCCTAACCACTGAGCTTGTCAAGCATATGACTTCATTTTTAACATTTGAAAAATTCTTTCACTTTCTCTGTGGTTGGCAAGTTTAGTGAGCACAATGGGATGCGTAGACCTTTGTTTAGAACTACAGTTGTTCAAACCATAGCCAAGTATTATCACTAAATAATATCTCACTTGCATCATAATACACACTAAAACATGGAGAAGATAAACATTTGCTACCAGTTCCCTACATGTTAAAGAAACTATGATGTGGACACTTGCTGTTATTAAAAAGTCCTCATAAGCACGGAAAAGGTGTCATACCTTTCATCTACTTCATGCACATCAGGTCATCATTGTTGTTCTCCTCTCCCAACTTCGAACTGCACAATAAAAACTCAAATCTGCCAGAAAATGTCACTGCATTCAGTACTACTTTTACCCGACATAAACACCTCATAATTTTCTCATATTTCGCAGGTGTGTAGGTCGTGAAAGGTTGCAATTCTGGTTAAAATTTCAGCTCAACTGGAGTTACAGAAAAATAATGAAAAATAAAACAGTGAGCAGATTTCAGCAATTCCTGCACCTCCATTTTTGCATCGGATTCAAGAAAACGAATATCTTTTTGTTCGTTTTGGTTTTTAGAAGCATAAAATAAATGACCAGAAGTAAATAAGCAAGAAGAACAAATAGAATCTTTTTGTGTTTTTGTGATTTCAAAGCAAGAAACTAAAACAAAATAAGAGTGATATAAAACAACGAAATGAGAGGAAGAGAAGTACTCCCCCAAGCTTACAGTCAAGCTAATATCCTGGGTGGTAGCCATATCCACCACTTCCACCTCTAAGGTGGTAACCATATGTGTAGCCCCCCATGCCTGAGTATTGTGGCCTCTCTTGAGGTTGGTACACCTGCATCGCTGGAGCTTGTGCCTCCTCCTGTGGTGGCTCTTCCCTCACGATCCACTTTACAGTGCTCCTCTCAAAGAGGTCAGTACAGGGGAGCCTAATGGACACTTTCTGTCCATTAGTACTCAAATATGTGTAGAGATGAAGCCCTCCATACGTAACACTCATTCCCATGTTGGAAATCAAAGCAAAATCAAGTAATGTGGACTTCTCTACAAGGGTCCCCATATTATCATTATATCCTCTTTCATCTTTAATGTATTTATAAACTAAAGTAGCAATAGCACCAGCGTAAATTGGGGTTTCATCAGTGGCATTTCTCCTTACGACATTATGCAATGACCTAGCAAGAATTACCCCCAAGTTATACTAACATGGTTTGTTCTCTTTTGCACATTTAAGCAAATAAATAATAGGTCCAGTGCAGGCAGAAGTGTTGTCTCTTGCAAGAAAGCCTCTTGCAAGGAACAACGCAAAGTACCTCAAGCTAGGGTGCTGTATGTGAGTGAATTTTCCCCTATTTAGTCTATCAAGGGAATTAATAGAAACAGAGTGCCAGAAATTAACAAGTTCAGGATTTGAATCAGCACCGGTTTCTTCCCAACTCCCCGTGTTTGCTACACCTATAGCATTGCAAAACTCATCTAGAGACATAACAAGACGCTCTCCCTTCATACTAAACTTGCAAACAAAAGTGAGAGAATGTGCCTTACTTTTATTATTGTGCCTGTGAGTCTCGGGCCCTTCGAATCTGAAGGTAGAGAGGAACTCTCGTGAGAGTTCCTCGTATGTGTCCTATGGGTTTTGAGAAAATGTCAGCAACCCGGTCGCTGTGGCGAAGGAGTTGAAATCCTCTTCCATTCCCCATTGTTGAAGAACACGGGGGTCTTGCCATCTCGTCATGTGAATCCTCAACTTCTCCCCCACAAATGATGCGGAGTCCTCCCAAAGGTGATTGTCATCGTAGTTGAGGGAGACTCTGCATGCTCTTCTCTTGGGCCTTGAGCTCATCCCAAGCAATCCTTTGCCCTTGCTAAACATGGTACCTTGCTGCCCATAAATAAATTTCAGTAAAAATCAAGATGTGAAACTCTAATACAACATTAAGGCATCCACATCTAGTCTCCACATCAATATCATGCATCAATATCAACTAGAAAACTTAAATACATGGATTTCTCAAACATATTTAGTGACACCTAGTGCAGCAAAATACTTCAGATACAAAGCACAAGAACAAAAACTAATTGGATGAGTGGAGAAGTCACATACCAAGGAGTAATCCCACCAAACAGATTCGAGAAAGCTGCTCTAAACTTGGGAGATCCAGGGAGAGCAGCAAGAGAGCACGAAATTTTTTGGAGAAAATACCTGGAGCTGGTTTTCTGTCGAGAGGAAGGAGATGAGCCCCGACTCCTCACCTAACTCCACATGTGGACCAAAGTGGGGGGTCCCACGCGGCCAGGTACAGTGGCCACATGGGGCACCCTCTTTTGGCCCCTGGTGGCCCTCTGGTGTCCCTCTTTTGGCTGTGAGCTCTCCCTTGAAAATAACTTACCTCTGAATTTTTCTGGAATTTTTCGAGAAAATTTTCTACAGAGCCTTTTTCAAACTAGATTTCTGAAATTTCTGCACTTTGAAATAAATATGCCCAAGCAAATATTCTAAGAATTCTTGAGTATATAAATCAAAAAATGCAAGCAATCTTTATAGGAATCAAGTTTGCATCATTTCCATATTAATAATGAGGTTGATCAGGTCTCATTAATAATATGTAAAGGATATAATACATGATCTTTATTTTTATATGTAAAGAAGAGATTCAAGTTACCTCATATTTGATTGGAATAGTTCCAATCATTATGGTAGCATATTTTGGTTCAGGAGGTGGTAAGGAAATTTCAAAGCTTCCAACTATAAGAGTATTTCTTTTAATGCAATTCACCATTTGGTTTACCATTGTAACAGCTTTCTTCTTGGGGAAATAGATAGTGTGCTCCTTTCCTTTAACGTTGAATGTCACTTTGCTTCCAGTGCAATCTATCACAGCCCCTGCAGTGTTTCAGAAAGGTCTACCAAGGATAATAGACAAGTCATCATCCTCAGGCATGTCTAATACAACAAAGTCTGTAGGGATTAACACATTAGCAACAGAAATAGGTACATCCTCACATGTTCCAATATGTATAGCAGTTGATTTATCAGCCATTTGCAATGAAATTTCAGTTGGAACCAATTTGTTTAAATCAAGTTTCTTATACAAAGAGAAAGGCATGACACTAACACCAGCCCCCAAATCACATAGTGCATATCTCACATAAGTTTCTTTAATATGACAAGGAATTGTTGGAATACCGGGATCTCCACGTTTTTCAGGCACTTTCCCTTTAAAGGAGTAATCAGCAAGCATAGCAGTAATAGCATCAGTAGAAATCTTTCTTTTATTAGTGACAATATCTTTCATGTATTTTGAATAAGGAGGAATTTTAATAGAATCAACAAGAGGAATTTGCAAGTATAAAGATTTAATCAAATCAAAGAACTTCTCAAATCTAGTGTCGTCCAAAGTTTTCATTACCTCTTGAGGAGATGGTATGGGTCTTTGTACCCATGGATCCCTTTCTTTACCTTTTTGTGGATTTGGATGGTTTTTCTTCTTGTTCTTCTCAATAGATGGTTGAGGGTCTTCCTTCTCAGCTGCTTCAGGTTCTTCAACATTTTCATCTTCTTGTAGTTCTTTTTCAGGTGAGGATGATTCGTCCTCTTCATTATTATTATCTTCAGTCTTAGCATCAGAAATAGAGATATCATTATCCTGTTCTTCAGAATCATCTTTATCTCGGTTTTCATTGGGAGATTTGCCTGCAAAAAGTTTCTTCTTTCGAGCTTCTTGCTCTTTCCTCTTAGGATGGCCTTCAGGATAGTCGGGGTCCTGAGTACTTGCACCTCCCCTAGTATTAACTCCACAAACCTGTTTCTTCATATTAAGCTTTTCATACAATTGATTTTGAAGAGAAATCATTTGTTCTACATGATTATTCATCATCTCACAATGTTTAACAATTCTTTTTACCTCTCCCACATTGGCATGCAAACTTTCACGAAGAAATTTAATTTTGTGAGAGTTTTCCATGATCATCATTCTAATATTATGCTCTTCAGGATCATGATGATAACAAAATCATTCTCATATGATACTTCAATAAAGGATGTTACCTTTTCATTACCTTTTGTGGTGCTAAAAACATTGACTGGGATAGGGAAACATGGTTGATCATTAGGAAGTTTGACACCCATTTCAGATAATTCCTTGAGATGAGAGGTTTTAATTCCCTTCTCTTTAATGTCCTTTGAGGCTTCTTTCATTGCCTCTTTGTCCAGTTTGAGTATACCTCCTTTCTTCTTCGGAAATATCTCATCAGTATTCCAATCATCATAATTCTTTGAGATAGTTTGCAATAACTCAATTGCTTCATCAACGGTCCTTTCCCTGAAAACATTACCTGCAATACTATCAAGATAGCCTATGGTGTTTTCGGTTAGTCCATTGTAAAATATATCAAGTATTTCATTATTCTTGAGGCCATGGGTAGGACATTTCCTAACCATCTTATTGTACCTCCCCCAAGCTTGGGGTAAATCCTCCTTCTCTTTCAGTGAAAAATTACTAATCTCAAGGGTTAGAGCATGAATTTTATTAGCAGGGAAGTACTTATTAAAGAACATCCGCAAACATTCTTCCTTGCTAGTAACACATCCATGTTCTAAACAATTATACCAAGTTTTAGCACTTCCTCCCAAAGAAAAATGAAACAATTTTAAGAAATAGTAGCGTTGGTTAATTTCATCTTTCCTGTCGTGGTGGTGCACAGACAGATGCCATAGATAGGCTTGAGTTGGTGCCGATGGACGCTGGAGGTACCGGGGAGGGTTTGCACGTGAAGACGCACAAAGAAACTCACACACACACACAATTTTACCCAGGTTCGGGGCTCTCGTGAGGAGATAACACCCCTACTCCTGCTTGTCTGATCTATATATGGAGGATTACAACCGAGTTACAAGCTGCTCCTTGAGCTGTATGGGATGAACTACAAGCTCTAAGCTCCTACCGAGTCTCAGAATGGCTCTCGGGCTCTCCTGCTAGCTCTCAAAGAAACGACTAAGTGTTTGTTCAGTGTCTAGGCATGCGTACAAGTGTGTATGGAGTGTCCCCGTAAGAGGAGCCCCTGGTGCTCCTTATATAGGGAAACTCTGGACACAGGGTTAGGGCTGACGTTGGTGCTGGCGTAGGCAGCACTGTGGCCACGCCTGGGCCTCTGACCGCTTCCGTCACCCCTGCGTGGCATGTCCAATCCACCAACTCCTATGCACTGCTCCCCCGTACTGCATCGGTCAGCAGCATGGAGGTCTGACTGCCCATACCACGGCCACCGAGTCAAGGAGTAGGCAGCGCGTCCCATCTTGCCAGTGACAGGACGCCTGCCCCGTGATTGTAGGGACAAGACGTAAGCCTTGACCAGCTCTGAGATAGAGCTTCATTCCTCCCGATCCGGTATAGGCATGCCCGATATTTCCTAACTCGGTTTCTTCTCTCCTGCACATAAGAACAACAAAGAAGATTCCGACATATAGTATGCATGATCCGACATATGGCTATGTCGGTTGGCCTTGACCCTGTTGACTCCGGATAAGCCTGTGTGTATGTCAGTTTACCATTGACTCGGTCAACTCCGAGTCCATGCTTACTTCGCCATATTGACCCTACTCGGGGGCTGCCCCCCGACATTAGTCCCCAAAGCTGGCGCGGTCCTGCAGCCTCGGATGGAGGGCCACAACAGGTTTACCTGAAAATCAGCATCTTTATTTGATTACCGACATCACATACGTCGGCAAACCTTCTATATGTCGGAAAGCAATTTGCATCCCAACTTGCTATCATCCTTCATGTCGGATCTCTCCGACTTTCAGGAGAACCCCACGGCTGCTCCGAGTCATTGGTTCTCCTACGTGGCAGAGCACCTCCGCTTGACGCCTCGGCTTTTGTGCACGGATGGACGTGCCACTGGCACGCACGCCACTTGCGTCACGCCGGTCGCCTCAGAGACTGTGCGCACGCAAGCACTCAAGTGCGGTTAGACCGCATCGCTCGCGTCGCCTCGGGTCTCGCCCGATCGGGTGTGCCGCACAGAGCCGTTGGCTCGCTGTGGCCCCTCGTGGGGCAGATCGTGCGGCCGTTAAGCCGTTATGGGGATCGTGGCGGAGATCGTGGGGTGGTAACTCTCCGTCCGTTACGGGATCATGCGCAGAAAATCGCGTGCCCACGATCTCCTCCGGCCGTTCATAAATAGTTGGGAGGGGCAACTATTTTCCCCCTCCGCATTCATTCTTCCCTGCCTCCTTCTTCCTCCTTCTCTCCTGCGCGCAGAGCACCGCACATCTCCGCGCACAGCACCGCCGCCGTTCGCACCAGCGCACCGACGCCGCCGACGCACGTCACCGCCGCCGTACGCCACAGCACCGCGGTAAGATTTCCTCTTCTTCCCTCTTGCGCATTAGCACCTTGCATCTATAGATGCTTTCTGTTCTTGTTTTTTGCCTCTGTTCTTCCTCACTGCAACGCATCAAACGCCGCCGGTGAGTTCGCCGTCGGTTCCTTTTTCTTTTGCTGTACTGCCTTTTCCCTTTTTATTGTTCTGCCCTTATTTCTCATTACACCGCCGCATGATGTTCTTCCTCTTTGGTTTCCTTTTTCTGTAATGATTTTGATCTCCCCGCCGGTGATCCCTTTTTCAGATCTCAGCAACTCCTGGCCGACATGTCAGACAACTCCAACCTTGAGGTGGTTGAGGTGGTAGAAGAAGGGGTTGCGGAGGAATCCACTCGGGCCGCTTGGGAAGGCTCCTACGTCGCCCAAGCCGACATAGATTGGTTGATCCGGACTCGGCGGATCCCGGCCGAGGTGGAGTGTCGGCTTCCGGGTCTAGAGACCACGCCGGATCTGCGAGAAGGAGAATACGTCGTCTTCATCGCGCATTTCGAGCGAGGCTTCGGTCTACCCGCCAGCGCCTTCTTCCGTAACTTTCTCAACAAATTCGGCCTTCAACCCCATCAACTTCCGGCGAACGCCATCACCACACTTTCTACTTTCGTCTCCTTCATCGAAGGTTACCTCGGCCTCTGGCCCACCATCGACGCTTGGTCCAAGTACTTCGGATTCCGTAAGCAGGTCATCCCGAATCCCGATCATCCGGACGCACCTCCCCTAGTATTAACTCCACAAACCCGTTTCTTCATATTAAGCTTTTCATACAATTGACTTTGAAGAGAAATCATTTGTTCTACATGATTATTCATCATCTCACAATGTTTAACAATTCTTTTTACCTCTCCACATTGGCATGCAAACTTTCACGAAGAAATTTAATTTTGTGAGAGTTTTCCATGATCATCATTCTAATATTATGCTCTTTAGGATCATGACGATAACAAAATCATTCTCATATGATACTTCAATAAAGGATGTTACCTTTTCATTACCTTTTGTGGTGCTAAAAACATTGACTGGGATAGGGAAACATGGTTGATCATTAGGAAGTTTGACACCCATTTCAGATAATTCCTTGAGATGAGAGGTTTTAATTCCCTTCTCTTTAATGTCCTTTGAGGCTTCTTTCATTGCCTCTTTGTCCAGTTTGAGTATACCTCCTTTCTTCTTCGAAAATATCTCATCAGTATTCCAATCATCATAATTCTTTGAGATAGTTTGCAATAACTCAATTGCTTCATCAACGGTCCTTTCCCTGAAAACATTACCTGCAATACTATCAAGATAGCCTATGGTGTTTTCGGTTAGTCCATTGTAAAATATATCAAGTATTTCATTATTCTTGAGGCCATGGGTAGGACATTTCCTAACCATCTTATTGTACCTCCCCCAAGATTGGGGTAAATCCTCCTTCTCTTTCAGTGAAAAATTACTAATCTCAAGGGTTAGAGCATGAATTTTATTAGCAGGGAAGTACTTATTAAAGAACATCCACAAACATTCTTCCTTGCTAGTAACACATCCAGGTTCTAAACAATTATACCAAGTTTTAGCACTTCCTCCCAAAGAAAAAGGAAACAATTTTAAGAAATAGTAGCGTTGGTTAATTTCATCTTTCCTGTCGTGGTGGTGCACAGACAGATGCCATAGATAGGCTTGAGTTGGGGCCGATGGACGCTGGAGGTACCGGGGAGGGTTTGCACGTGAAGACGCACACAGAAACTCACACACACACACACACACACAATTTTACCCAGGTTCGGGGCTCTCGTGAGGAGATAACACCCCTACTCCTGCTTGTCTGATCTATATATGGAGGATTACAACCGAGTTACAAGCTGCTCCTTGAGCTGTATGGGATGAACTACAAGCTCTAAGCTCCTACCGAGTCTCAGAATTGCTCTCGGGCTCTCCTGCTAGCTCTCAAAGAAACGACTAAGTGTTTGTTCAGTGTCTAGGGATGCGTACAAGTGTGTATGGAGCGTCCCCGTAAGAGGAGCCCCTGGTGCTCCTTATATAGGGAAACTCTGGACACAGGGTTAGGGCTGACGTTGGTGCTGGCGTAGGCAGCACTGTGGCCACGCCTGGGCCTCTGACCGCTTCCGTCACCCCTGCGTGGCATGTTCAATCCACCAACTCCTGTGCACTGCTCCCCCGTACTCCATCGGTAAGCAGCATGGAGGTCTGACTGCCCATACCACGGCCACCGAGTCAAGGAGTAGGCAGCGCGTCCCATCTTGCCAGTGACAGGACGCCTGCCCCGTGATTGTAGGGACAAGACATAAGCCTTAACCAGCTCCGAGATAGAGCTTCATTCCTCCCGATCCGGTATAGGCTTGCCCGATATTTCCTAACTCGGTTTCTTCTCTCCTACACATAAGAACAACAAAGAAGATTCCGACATATAGTATGCATGATCCGACATATGGCTATGTCGGTTGGCCTTGACCCTATTGACTCCGGATAAGCCTGTGTGTATGTCGGTTTACCATTGACTCGGTCAACTCCGAGTCCATGCTTACTTCGTCATATTGACCCTACTCGGGGGCTGCCCCCCGACATTAGTCCGCGAAGCTAGCGCGGTCCTGCAACCTCGGATGGAGGGCCACGGCAGGTTTACCTGAAAACCGGCATCTTTATTTGATTACCGACATCACATACGTCGGCAAACCTTCTATATGTCGGAAAGCAATTTGCATCCCAACTTGCTATCATCCTTCATGTCGGATCGCTCCGACTTTCAGGAGAACCCCACGGCTGCTCCGAGTCATTGGTTCTCCTACGTGGCAGAGCACCTCCACTTGACGCCTCGGCTTTTATGCACAGATGGACGTGCCACTGGCACGCACGCCACTTGCGTCACGCCGGTCGCCTCAGAGACTGTGTGCACGCAAGCACTCAAGTGCGGTTAGACCGCATCGCTCGCGTCGCCTCGGGTCTCGCCCGATCGGGTGCGCCGCACAGAGCCGTTGGCTCGCTGTGGCCCCTCATGGGGAGATCGTGCGGCCGTTAAGCCGTTATGGGGATCGTGGCGGAGATCGTGGGGTGGTAACTCTCCGTCCGTTACGGGATCATGCGCAGAAAATCGCGTGCCCATGATCTCCTCCGGCCGTTCATAAATAGTTGGGAGGGGCAACTATTTTCCCCCTCCGCATTCATTCTTCCCTGCCTCCTTCTTCCTCCTTCTCTCCTGCGCGCAGAGCACCGCATCGCCGCACATCTCCGCGCACAGCACCGCCGCCGTTCGCACCAGCGCACCGACGCCGCCGACGTACATCACCGCCGCCGTACGCCACAGCACCGCGGTAAGATTTCCTCTTCTTCCCTCTTGCGCATTAGCACCTTGCATCTATAGGTGCTTTCCGTTCTTGTTTTTTGCCTCTGTTCTTCCTCACTGCAATGCATCGAACGCCGCCGGTGGGTTCGCCGTCGCAGTTGCGATTCACCACCGGTTCCTTTTTCTTTTGATGTATTGCCTTTTCCCTTTTTCTTGTTCTGCCCTTATTTCTCATTACACCGCCGCATACTGTTCTTCCTCTTTGGTTTCCTTTTTCTGTAATGATTTTGATCTCCCCGTCGATGATCCCTTTTTCAGATCTCAGCAACTCCTGGCCGACATGTCGGACAACTCCAACCTTGAGGTGGTTGAGGTGGTAGAAGAAGGGGTTGCGGAGGAATCCACTCGGGCCGCCTGGGAAGGCTCCTACGTCGCCCAAGCCGACATAGATTTGTTGATCCGGACTCGGCGGATCCCGGCCGAGGTGGAGTGTCGGCTTCCGGGTCTAGAGACCACGCCGGATCTGCGAGAAGGAGAATACGTCGTCTTCATCGCGCATTTCGAGCGAGGCTTCGGTCTACCCGCCAGCGCCTTCTTCCGTAACTTTCTCAACAAATTCGGCATTCAACCCCATCAACTTCCGGCGAACGCCATCACCACACTTTCTGCCTTCGTCTCCTTCATCGAAGGTTACCTCGGCCTCTGGCCCACCATCGACGCTTGGTCCAAGTACTTCGGATTCCGTAAGCAGGTCATCCCGAATCCCGATCATCCGGACGCACCCAAAGAAATGACACAATGCGGGGCCGCCACCGTCACACCTCGGCGTGGCTCCATCTTTCCCCGGATCCTCGGTCTGGAGTCATGCCGGAAATGGCAACGCTCCTTCTTCTACGTGAAGAACACGATCGAGGTTGACATGATCAACCTACCGAAGTTCGCCATCGGCCCCCCTACCGCACAACTTAACTGGGGGTACAACCCGACGGATAAAGTACTGGAGATCAACCACCTCCACCAAGTTGTCGAGCAACTCAAGGGCGAAGGGATGTCGGCTGACGACCTGCTCACAACCTTTATCAGCCGCCGGGTCCTGCCCCTCCAGCGCCGAGTCCACAAAATTTGCCACATGAGTGGCCCGCTGGACCCAACCCGGGTCAGCACCGTCGAGCTGGATAATGCCCAGATCCGGAGGCGCATCAAGGCCATAGCCTGGACAAAGATGTCGGAGGAATGGGAATGGGGCAAAGAACCCCACAGCCGGAGCAATCTTCCACCTAGAGTAAGCATCTCGGCCGACATAACTTTTTACCGACATAAACTCTTATGTCGGTGCAACTCTGTACCTTGTATTAATCGTTTTCCGTCTCCATTACGCAGAGATTCGGCCGGCAGTTGAAGGAGGACGGACAGGACCCCTCCGCCCACTGGGGTAAAGACCGGGTCGAAGCCGACTCGGAAGACCCGGATGACGAGGACAATGTGCCAATTCCCGACGTCGGTTCAATTCCTGCCACGGGTAAGACTCGTGCCTCCTCCCTCCGAGACTGGTCGGAGGATGAAGATGACGATTGTCGGATTTTAGAGGTGCATGACCCTCTCCCCGTTGCATACTCATATCCGATGTCCCCGAACCCAGCTGACTCGGACGAAGTACTCGAGGTGGCACCCCTCGCCACCGGACCCAAGGGTGCAGCTCGGAAGCGCCCTGCGGAGCGGCCGCATCCGCAGATGCCGGAACCTCCGGCACCTCTGGCCCCGCGCCAAAGAGGCCGCGCTTGAAGACCGTAGTGAAGCGCTGCGAGCGCCCTGTCTCCAAGGGGTAAGAATCCTTCTTGCCGACACTCTCCTTTTACACTTATTTATACTTACTTTTCTCCTCTTGATAACATACTTTACTGCTTGGCCTTTCAGCATGGCTCCTCTGAAGGTCCCCACTACCGGGTCCACCGACCGGGTCCCTCCAAGGACACCGACGCTGCCTCGGCCTGATGAGGATCGGTTGCCGAGTCCACCGAGGACGAGTCCAGCAGCAGACATCTCGGCTCCGGAATCCGGAGCCGGGAATGTAGAATCGGTCGAGACCGCAACCTCAGTGCTCGACCAAACCTCAGCGCCCGCCCAAGTGACGAATCTCGGAGCCAGCTCTTCGGCTCCCGAGGTAGAGCAGACCGAGGTTCGGAAGGACTAGGCATAGCCGAGTCAACAACAGCAGCAGCAGAAGAAACAACCGCCACCACAGCAGCAGAAGCAACAACCGGCTCCACAACAGAAACAACAACAGCCTCCTCCAGCGCAACAGCAGCAGAAACCAAAGCAGCCTCCATCAACGCAACCGCAGCCGAAACAGAAGAAACAACCATCGCCGTCCAAATCAACGTCGACGGCAAAGCCAGCCCCGCCACCTTTACAGCCGCAGCCATAGCAACAGACATCCAAAGCCCCAGTTCCTGCAACTGGGGTAACAACTGGAAAGGCACCGGTGAAAACGGTGTCGGCTAACCCGGAAAGGCAGTTGATTGTGCCACCAAGCCAAGGCGCAGCGACACCCGGCAGTATCTAGACCGCCAGCTGGGGATTTGCACCACTGCGAACCCTTAGCGGGAAAAGCTTGGGCTCCCTTGAGCAATATAACATGGATTGGAACGCTGCCGACCCGAGCGAAGTGAGCTCGCAGTCACCAGTGGGCCTCATCTCGGAGCATCCGGCGAGACCAAGCTTGGTGGCCCAAAAGATGTCTGCAGCCAAAGCTGCTCTTCTCGCGGCCGACCAAGCAGCCGCGGTAAGTTCTACCGAATAATGATAACTCGGTTAAATTTTTCTTAATGTAGATATCATCTATCCCCAGTCCCCGAGATTCGGGTCGAGTGACCGAGACTCGGCTAAGTATACTTGGTCGAGTAAGGATAACTCGGCCTGAATCTTCACCAACAAGACTAACATTTCTTCTTTCCAGGCCTGCATGTCCAAGCGTACACAGGTGCACCGCAAGCTCCTGCTGGAGCACAAAGCACTTTCCGACAAGTACAAACTGCTGCGAGCCAAGCTGAGCCAAGTAGCTGGCTCGGAATCCAAGGCTGAGGGTAAGTCATATTTTGTCTTTCAACTTATATTTGCACTAGTCTTTGTATCCTGACTCTGCTATCTCGGCACAGCCGCACGGAAGGAGCGCGAGCTTGCACACCAGGCTGAGCTCAAGAAGGAGCGGGACGAAGCGTCTCGGCTGCAGACCGAGCTTGAGAAATCTCAGAGCCGCATTGCCGAGTTCGAAAAGATCGCCGCCACAGAGAAACAGCTCCGAGAAGAGGAGACTCGGAAGCTCAAGGAGTCTCTTGAGGAGTCCGAGTCACAGGCAACCTCGGCCGAGAGCGAGCTCCGAGCTTTGAAGACCAAGATTGCGCAGTGGCTGGTGGACATCTCCAGCATCAACTCCGAGATGGACAGTAAGCCCCTTCCCCTTCTGTCTTTATTCAGTCTTCCACTTTTATCCTTATATGACTTATTTTAGCGTTAGCCATTCCCTATTCAGAACGCTTCCCCCCACACCAAGGCCGCTGCGGACCAGAGCGCTCAGGAGCACCGGAGTAAGAAAATCCAAGATGGCCCGATCTCGGCCGATTGGGATGTGGATGCTCATTTGGTGGCCCTGAAGGCGCGCTTGGTACCAATGAGGGCTATCGGGATGAATCTCCTTGGCTCTGCGATCCGGGTCTATAAGGTTCTCTGGTACGGGTGTGAGGCCCCTGCGATTGTTGATGAGTTGGCCAAGTGCCTGATGGCCTCCGAGGAAAGGCTCGATGATTGGCGATCATCCACCACCCGAGTCGGCGCAGACGAGGCGTTAACTTATGTACTGTCTTGGTACGAAGAACTCGACCTCGAGATGCTCAAGACCGTGCGTGACGGATCAAAGTGGCTCTCTGACCCAGAACTCATCCAGCGTCGCCAAGAGCTGGCTCACTCCCTCATCCAATATGCTCCGGTTCATAGCTTTGTCCCGGGCCAGCGGGTTCCTCAAGCGGAGGAGATCGAGTACGCCGACGAGGGCGAAGAGGAAGACGAAGAACAAGTCGACGAGGAGATCCAAGCCGACACTCCCCCCGGCACAGCCACAGGCACCGCTCCTGCGCCTGCGACCGAGGCCATGACCGAGGAACCGGCCTCGACCGACACTGCTCCTTCTGCTCCGAGTAGCTAGGATCCTGCTGCCTATACTCAGCAAAAACTCAAATCATCAAATCCCCGGAATGCCGGGTGCAAATGTAATATAACCTTTGGCTTTTATGCTAGGTACTTGGTTCTTCACTTTGCACATTTTTAGCATGGTTTTTTAGTATACCGGATCATTCTGAACCGAGTCCCCGAGTTTATTTTCTTGTTTACCATATTCTGCAACCTTTGCTCTTGTCTACCATTTATGGTTTCTTTGACAGTCGAGTCACAAGATTACCGAGATACGGCATACAATACTAAGAAACTTTGAGTCAAAGCTCACAATCATCCGACATATAAGTTAAGGACAGAACAGCTTATGCCGAATCGCACTTGGGCCGAGTCCCCGAGTTTGTTTTCTTGTGTACTAGATGCCACAATCCCAGCTCTTGTCTACCTTTTTCGTTGTTTTGACAGTCGAGTCACGAGATAGCAAAACTTAGCATACAATACTCACAACTTTGAGATATGGTCTAGAGCCATCCGACATAAAACAACAAGTCATAAGAAGAAACCGAATCGCTCCTGGATCGAGTCCCCGATTCCGTTTTCTTGTTTACTACCCCTTGCAATCTCTGCCCTTGCCTACCATTTATGGTTTCTTTGGCAGTTGGGTCACAAAATCACAAAAACATAGCACACAATACTTGCAAACTCGGAAGCACGATTTTTGGAGCCATCCGACATACAGGAGATAGATATAAACATGCATTCAACACAAAATTCATAGCAAGGCATTCCCTGAGTTTCATTTCGGGGTGCCGACATTTCATTTCAGAGTTTCGATATACATACAGTGAGTCCTTATGAGTAAAAAGGGCGAAGAAGAGCTACATTCCAAGGTCGTTTGGTCTCCTCTCCGGATCTGTCCATCCTGTTCTTCACCTGTGCCTGAGCATCAATAAGATAATATGCATCGTTGTTCAAAGCCTTGCTCACAATAAATAGCCCCTCCCAGGGAGGTGATAGCTTGTGCATCCCGGCGGTGCGCTGCACAAGCCTAAGCACCAAGTCTCCTTCTCGAAACTTGCGAGGATTCACTTTCCGTCTATGATAGCGTCGGAGATTTTGCTGATAAATCGATGACTTGGACAATGCCAATTCTCGTGCTTCCTCGAGCAAATCGACATCATTTTCCCGGGCTTCCTTTGCCTCCGACTCGGTATATAATGCAACTCTTGGCGAGTCATGCTCTATGTCGGTTGGCAGAACTGCCTCTGCTCCATAGACCAGGAAGAATGGCGTATAGCCGGTGGAGCGATTCGGTGTAGTCCTCAGACTCCACAGTACTGCCGGAATCTCATCTAGCCAACAACCTGGAGCGCGCAACAGTGTCTCAATCAACCGGGGTTTGATGCCGGATAAGACTAGGGCATTTGATCTTTCCACCTGTCCATTGGACTGCGGATGTGCAACCAATGCTAAGTCTAGTCGGATTCTCTTTTCCTGGCAAAACCGAGCAAAGGCTCCCTCGGCGAAATTGGTGCCATTATCCGTGATAATGCTATGCGGGTGACCATACCTTAAGATAATATCTTTTAGGAATGACACTGCTATGCGCCCATCGCACTTTCTTATTGGCTTCACCTCAATCCATTTGGTGAACTTGTCCACCATCACCAGGATGTGAGTCATGTTACCTCGGGCTGGCTTGAATGGTCCCACCATATCCAGACACCACACTGCAAATGGCCAAGTGATGGGGATAGTTTTGAGTGCGGAGGCCGGCATATGAATTTTGTGAGCAAACCTTTGACATCCTTCACATTTCCGGACAATGTCCTCTGCTTGCTGCAAAGCACTGGGCCAGTAGAATCCATATCGGAATGCTTTAGCCACTATAGCTCGGGAAGAAGCGTGATGACCGCATTCTCCCTGATGAATATCTCGGAGAATCCTTTCTCCCTCTTCTGGTTCGACGCAGCGCTGAAGCACAGTGGTCACACTTCTCTTGTACAACTCCTAGTTGATGATGGTGAAGGATTTGGATCGCCTTTGGATTTGTCTGGCCGAGACCTCATCACTCGGTAGGGTGCCGTCCAACATGAATGTCATGATGGGTTGCGCCCATGACGGTACCGGGCGAGTGCCGAGTACAGGTTCGTCGATTTCCATTGCATCAACCGACATCACCACACCCGACATAGGCTGGTGAGTTCCCGAGTCCTCCCAAGGAGTCCCCGAGTTCCGCCAAGCGGCTTTCCAATTTTCCAGCGTAGTGGCCGAGTCGTGCTCAATGTACTCGACATCCATGGAAGTCCCCGGGTCCTGCGTGGCAGTCCCTGAGTCCTGTTGCTTGCTCCCGACATCCACGTCCATCGGGACGACGTCGGATTCCGGATTACCCGGGATGAATATCGATTCAGACTCGGGTGAAGGCTTGATTGATGGCTTGTGAAGATGCTCCAGCGATACCCCAGGTGGAATGGCCTGCCGATATGATCCGATCTTGGACAGCATGTCAGCACTTTCATTATCCGTCCGCCGAATGTGAGTGAACTCGCACCCATCGAAGTATCCTGAAATTTTCTGGACATGGAACCGGTATGCCGCCATGTTGGCATCCAGGGCATCCCAGTTGCCTGATGTTTGCTGAATCACCAGGTCCGAGTCACCATAACAGATGATCCGGCGAATTCCGATTTCCTTGGCCACCTTGAGTCCATGAATCAGTGCTTCATACTCGGCGACATTGTTGGATGCTGCGAAATGGACTTGCAACACATATTTCAGCTGATCTCGCTTTGGCGAGGTGAGAACTACACCAGCTCCCAGGCCCTCCTTTACCTTGGACCCGTCAAAATGCATTCTCCAGTAATTGGAGTCCGGCAGGGATGGTTCATATTGCATCTCGGCCCAATCCACAAGGAACTCGGCCACTGGCATCCTTGTTGCCAAGGATTTCCGACACAGGGGCCGCACTTACAACAGTTATGGGGTGCTCCTGAAAGTAATGCTTTAGTTTTTTGGCCGCCATGTAGACACCATAAGTCATTTTCTGATAGTGAGGGTAGTTTTGTTTTGATGCGGAGAGCACCTCACTCAAATAATACACTGGCCTCTGCACGGTAGCTCCCTCTTCTTCTCGTTCCACCACTACTACGACACTAACGACTCGGTTAGTGGCTGCCATGTAGAGCAACATGGGCTCTCTTGGTAGTGGCGAGGCCAGTATCGGCGCAGTAGCCAACATCATTTTCAGCTCGTGAAACGCCGCATCCGCTTGCGGGGTCCAGCTAAACCTGTCCGATTTTTTCATCAGTTGGTATAAGGGCAAGGCCTTTTCGCCCAACCGACCTACGAAACGAATCAGAGAAGCCAGACATCCGGTGAATTTCTGGACATTCCGGAGGCATCTCGGCAATTTCATATTTTCAATTGCCCGGATCTTGGTCGGGTTTGCCTCAATACCTCGGCTTGACACGAGGAAACCGAGTAACTTTCCGGCCGGCACACCGAATGTACATTTATCCGGATTAAGTTTTAGCCGGAATTTCCGCAGGTTTGCGAATGTTTCCTTGAGATCATCCAACAAGGTGTGTTTTTCTTTAGTTTTTATGACTATGTCATCGACATACACCTGCACATTTTTGCCTATTTGATCGTGTAAACATTTCTGCATACAACGCTGGTAAGTAGCGCCGGCATTTATCAACCCAAAACACATGACTCGGTAGCAATAAGCCCCGTACGGGGTGATAAAGGCAGTCTTTATTTGATAAAGGCCCCGTCGGCTCGGTCACAAAGACCATGTAACTCTGATGGGGCTTCCGGTACTCATTTTGCCGACTCGGGCCAGCATTATTGTTGCCGGGGTTGTAGTTGTTGTTGGCCACTTGGTTGACATCCTCCTGCCTCGGCTGAGTGTTCAGAGGCTGAGTGTTTGCACCCGTGAGAGGTGCAGGTCGGGAGGCAGGACCAATTAGTACAGGCTTGCGCTGGTGCGAACTGCAGTCCCGGGTAGAATGTTGAGCCGGTCTGCTGGGGTGTCTGGTGTGATAGCAGCAGGGGCCATCCAGCATTTTCTCGTAGGTGTACCTCTCCTTGTCATCCCACTGCTTCTTGTGGCCATTCCATGGTTTCTTTTCGCCGTTCCACGGTTTCCTCTCGCCGTTCCACGGCCTCTTTCCTTCCGAGTTCTGGCCCCACGAGGGACCATCATTTTTCTGGCGCTGGCTGCTGCCGGCACCCACTTGATCTTGGTCAACAGCTGCGACCTGGTCTGACCCGTACCGGTAATCCGGCCGGTCATCTCTTCTCTTGTTTCGGTTGTCCGGGCGATCGCTACGCCGGCCCGATCTGTCCCGGTCTTGAGCAGGATACCTCCTGCCCACATCGACCTGGGTGGATCTGGTGTTGCTCTATTGGTGGTTCAAAGTTGAGTGGCTGCTCAGGCCCAGTTCTGCGGGTACCTGAGTACGTGCACTTGTGCTCGCCACCCAGGCTCTTGAGATTTCATGTCACTCCATGTCTAGTTTACTTCCAATGCAGCCACTAGTCATATGGGCTCTGTCTTGACTAAGTATGTTGTGTGGACTCGACCCGGCTTGACAAGCTGATGTAGGGGTTGTAGGTGGGAATGGGTCAAGCCGTTGGGTTGGGAAAATGCTTCTGAAAGGTCTCGTCTTAACTCTCTCTTTTCCCTTTTACTAAATGAGTGATTGGGAAGTTTGGGTTAGTTGAGTCTAGTGGGGAAAGTGCCACAAACTCTCGAGAGTAATTAAAACTAAGATCTTAGCCGTGTCCCCGGTTATGGACAATTTGAGTAACTAAGCAATGTGGTCGACGGAAAAATCTCATTCATTCCAATTTCTAAATTAAAACTTGATGGGTGAACATGGGGGAATTCGAGACACTGGTGCGCCCAAGGATGTCTCTTAAGGTTTTTGGAAAGAAAGAAATGATTTTTTTTAAAGTATAGGATAAAATTTGTTTTGCGCAAGAGCCTTGAGATCCACCAGCCAAATATGCATGTAGAATAGTTTATGCCATTTAATATCCACCATAGTATGACACTTGCCAGCCTGTCACAAGGTATTGACCCAAATTCTCTGGGCTGCAACATTAATGTTGCAGGTTGTTCAGATGAGGAGTAAGGACGTTTGATATTTCGAGCTTAAAACCAACATGGTCGCCAGTGGCTCATGAAGATGATGGAGCTCATTGTTCTTTATTTATGCTGCTTGAACTCTGAATAATAATTGTGGAACCTTATTTATTTTAAGCTAGCTTCGGCTATGCAAAGTTGTAATAAAGTACTTTATTCTGGATCATTCGTACGTGCGATGTAATAACGTTTAACATTTATGCATGATATTACATCCTGTTGGTGAATGCTAGCCATACTCGATCCAGGGCCTAGCAAATTCACAAAGTATTCTTGCTTTTCAAAGTGAGGGTGCTACAAACCCCTCCGGCCCCAAGGGTGCACCTGTGGTATCCCCTTAGCCTATAAAAGGAGGACCAAGGCACCCAAGGAGGGGGGAAGGTGGAGACAAGTTCAGAAGACCACTTCGGGGAGGCTAGGCTAGGTAGCGCATAAGTCCTAGGTTAGCTTAGGTGAGAGGTGATCTCCTCCGGGCCAGGATCTGCTCGTCTTCAACCTCTAGCCAACACCTCCCGGGTTCTCACCCGCAACCACCATTGTAAAGCTACACCATGATACACCTCTCAATCCAGACATGCAGGAGTAGGGCTGTTAGCCTCCGGGCAGCCTGAACCTGGGTAAACTCCTTGTGTCTTTGTGATGCTTGCTAGTACGTAGATCTCGAGCGTAGACGAAGCCCCCGGGCGGAAGACGTCACTCATCCTCCTTCGCGCCCCATACCGAACCTAAAAAGGGGGTATCCTTTACTCCCGGTGTCCGTGATCCAAGACACGACACTAATGGTTTAGCTTTTTATTATAAAGTGCATCACTGAATGTTCACTGTGATATGCCGTAAATTTCCACCATGAATGATGCATGGCTTGAGTTGGCGGCCCGGGCGTCTCTCTAGTCAATTATTCCCACTACTCAAACTTACTAAGTTTCCACATTTATTTCGACATGATAGGCATCCATAGACAAAGGTGCATGATATCAACTATTTTTAATTTAAGTGCAATGTTAAAAGCTTTCCATGTGACAGCACATTTAAGCTAACTCCTAACCACTGAGCTTGTCAAGCATATGACTTCATTTTTAACATTTGAAAAATTCTTTCACTTTCTCTGTGGTTGGCAAGTTTAGTGAGCACAATGGGATGCGTAGACCTTTGTTTAGAACTACAGTTGTTCAAACCATAGCCAAGTATTATCACTAAATAATATCTCACTTGCATCATCATACACACTAAAACATGGAGAAGATAAACATTTGCTACCAGTTCCCTAGATGTTAAAGAAACTATGATGTGGACACTTGCTGTTATTAAAAAGTCCTCATAAGCACGGAAAAGGTGTCATACCTTTCATCTACTTCATGCACATCAGGTCATCATTGTTGTTCTCCTCTCCCAACTTCGAACTGCACAATAAAAACTCAAATCTGCCAGAAAATGTCACTGCATTCAGTACTGTTTTTACCCGACATAAACACCTCATAATTTTCTCATATTTCACAGGTGTGTAGGTCGTGAAAAGTTGCAATTCTGGTTAAAATTTCAGCTCAACTGGAGTTACAGAAAAATAAAACAGTGAGCAGATTTCAGCAATTCCTGCACCTCCATTTTTGCATCGGATTCAAGAAAACGAATATCTTTTTGTTCGTTTTGGTTTTTAGAAGCATAAAATAAATGACCAGAAGTAAATAAGCAAGAAGAACAAATAGAATCTTTTTGTGTTTTTGTGATTTCAAAGCAAGAAACTAAAACAAAATAAGAGTGATATAAAACAACGAAATGAGAGGAAGAGAAGTACTCCCCCAAGCTTACAGTCAAGCTAATATCCTGGGTGGTAGCCATATCCACCACTTCCACCTCTAAGGTGGTAACCATATGTGTAGCCCCCCATGCCTGGGTATTGTGGCCTCTCTTGAGGTTGGTACACCTGCATCGCTGGAGCTTGTGCCTCCTCCTGTGGTGGCTCTTCCCTCACGATCCACTTTACAGTGCTCCTCTCAAAGAGGTCAGTACAGGGTAGCCTAATGGACACTTTCTGTCCATTAGTACTCCAATATGTGTAGAGATGAAGCCCTCCATACGTAACACTCATTCCCATGTTGGAAATCAAAGCAAAATCAAGTAATGTGGACTTCTCTACAAGGTCTCCCATATTATCATTATATCCTCTTTCATCTTTAATGTATTTATAAACTAAAGTAGCAATAGCACCAGCGTAAATTGGGGTTTCATCAGTGGCATTTCTCCTTACGACATTATGCAATGATCTAGCAAGAATTACCCCCAAGTTATACTAACATGGTTTGTTCTCTTTTGCACATTTAAGCAAATAAATAATAGGTCCAGTGCAGGCAGAAGTGTTGTCTCTTGCAAGAAAGCCTCTTGCAAGGAACAACGCAAAGTACCTCAAGCTAGGGTGCTGTATGTGAGTGAATTTTCCCCTATTTAGTCTATCAAGGGAATTAATAGAAACAGAGTGCCAGAAATTAACAAGTTCAGGATTTGAATCAGCACCTGTTTCTTCCCAACTCCCCGTGTTTGCTACACCTATAGCATTGCAAAACTCATCTAGAGACATAACAAGACGCTCTCCCTTCATACTAAACTTGCAAACAAAAGTGAGAGAATGTGCCTTACTTTTATTCTTGTGCCTGTGAGTCTCGGGCCCTTCGAATCTGAAGGTAGAGAGGAACTCTCGTGAGAGTTCCTCGTATGTGTCCTATGGGTTTTGAGAAAATGTCAGCAACCCGGTCGCTGTGGCGAAGGAGTTGAAATCCTCTTCCATTCCCCATTGTTGAAGAACACGGGGGTCTTGCCATCTCGTCGTGTGAATCCTCAACTTCTCCCCCACAAATGATGCGGAGTCCTCCCAAAGGTGATTGTCATCGTAGTTGAGGGAGACTCTGCATGCTCTTCTCTTGGGCCTTGAGCTCATCCCAAGCAATCCTTTGCCCTTGCTAAACATGGTACCTTGCTGCCCATAAATAAATTTCAGCAAAAATCAAGATGTGAAACTCTAATACAACATTAAGGCATCCACATCTAGTCTCCACATCAATATCATGCATCAATATCAACTAGAAAACTTAAATAAATGGATTTCTCAAACATATTTAGTGACACCTAGTGCAGCAAAATACTTCAGATACAAAGCACAAGAACAAAAACTAATTGGATGAGTGGAGAAGTCACATACCAAGGAGTAATCCCACCAAACAGATTCGAGAAAGCTGCTCTAAACTTGGGAGATCCAGGGAGAGCAGCAAGAGAGCACGAAATTTTTTGGAGAAAATACCTGGAGCTGGTTTTCTGTCGAGAGGAAGGAGATGAGCCCCGACTCCTCACCTAACTCCACATGTGGACCAAAGTGGGGGGTCCCACGCGGCCAGGTACAGTGGCCACATGGGGCACCCTCTTTTGGCCCCTGGTGGCCCTCTGGTGTCCCTCTTTTGGCTGTGAGCTCTCCCTTGAAAATAACTTACCTCTGAATTTTTCTGGAATTTTTCGAGAAATTTTCTACAGAGCCTTTTTCAAACTAGATTTCTGAAATTTCTGCACTTTGAAATAAATATGCCCAAGCAAATATTCTAAGAATTCTTGAGTATATAAATCAAAAAATGCAAGCAATCTTTATAGGAATCAAGTTTGCATCATTTCCATATTAATAATGAGGTTGATCAGGTCTCATTAATAATATGTAAAGGATATAATACATGATCTTTATTTTTATATGTAAAGAAGAGATTCAAGTTACCTCATATTTGATTGGAATAGTTCCAATCATTATGGTAGCATATTTTGGTTCAGGAGGTGGTAAGGAAATTTCAAAGCTTCCAACTATAAGAGTATTTCTTTTAATGCAATTCACCATTTGGTTTACCATTGTAACAGCTTTCTTCTTGGGGAAATAGATAGTGTGCTCCTTTCCTTTAACGTTGAATGTCACTTTGCTTCCAGTGCAATCTATCACAGCCCCTGCAGTGTTTCAGAAAGGTCTACCAAGGATAATAGACAAGTCATCATCCTCAGGCATGTCTAATACAACAAAGTCTGTAGGGATTAACACATTAGCAACAGAAATAGGTACATCCTCACATGTTCCAATATGTATAGCAGTTGATTTATCAGCCATTTGCAATGAAATTTCAGTTGGAACCAATTTGTTTAAATCAAGTTTCTTATACAAAGAGAAAGGCATGACACTAACACCAGCCCCCAAATCACATAGTGCATATCTCACATAAGTTTCTTTAATATGACAAGGAATTGTTGGAATACCGGGATCTCCACGTTTTTCAGGCACTTTCCCTTTAAAGGAGTAATCAGCAAGCATAGCAGTAATAGCATCAGTAGAAATCTTTCTTTTATTAGTGACAATATCTTTCATGTATTTTGAATAAGGAGGAATTTTAATAGAATCAACAAGAGGAATTTGCAAGTATAAAGATTTAATCAAATCAAAGAACTTCTCAAATCTAGTGTCGTCCAAAGTTTTCATTACCTCTTGAGGAGATGGTATGGGTCTTTGTACCCATGGATCCCTTTCTTTACCTTTTTGTGGATTTGGATGGTTTTTCTTCTTGTTCTTCTCAATAGATGGTTGAGGGTCTTCCTTCTCAGCTGCTTCAGGTTCTTCAACATTTTCATCTTCTTGTAGTTCTTTTTCAGGTGAGGATGATTCCTCCTCTTCATTATTATTATCTTCAGTCTCAGCATCAGAAATAGAGATATCATTATCCTGTTCTTCAGAATCATCTTTATCTTGGTTTTCATTGGGAGATTTGCCTACGAAAAGTTTCTTCTTTCGAGCTTCTTGCTCTTTCCTCTTAGGATGGCCTTCAGGATAGTCGGGGTCCTGAGTACTTGCACCTCCCCTAGTATTAACTCCACAAACCCGTTTCTTCATATTAAGCTTTTTATACAATTGATTTTGAAGAGAAATCATTTGTTCTACATGATTATTCATCATCTCACAATGTTTAACAATTCTTTTTACCTCTCCCACATTGGCATGCAAACTTTCATGAAGAAATTTAATTTTGTGAGAGTTTTCCATGATCATCATTCTAATATTATGCTCTTCAGGATCATGACGATAACAAAATCATTCTCATATGATACTTCAATAAAGGATGTTACCTTTTCATTACCTTTTGTGGTGCTAAAAACATTGACTGGGATAGGGAAACATGGTTGATCATTAGGAAGTTTGACACCCATTTCAGATAATTCCTTGAGATGAGAGGTTTTAATTCCCTTCTCTTTAATGTCCTTTGAGGCTTCTTTCATTGCCTCTTTGTCCAGTTTGAGTATACCTCCTTTCTTCTTCGGAAATATCTCATCAGTATTCCAATCATCATAATTCTTTGAGATAGTTTGCAATAACTCAATTGCTTCATCAACGGTCCTTTCCCTGAAAACATTACCTGCAATACTATCAAGATAGCCTATGGTGTTTTCTGTTAGTCCATTGTAAAATATATCAAGTATTTCATTATTATTGAAGCCATGGGTAGGACATTTCCTAACCATCTTATTGTACCTCCCCCAAGCTTGGGGTAAATCCTCCTTCTCTTTCAGTGAAAAATTACTAATCTCAAGGGTTAGAGCATGAATTTTATTAGCAGGGAAGTACTTATTAAAGAACATCCGCAAACATTCTTCCTTGCTAGTAACACATCCAGGTTCTAAACAATTATACCAAGTTTTAGCACTTCCTCCCAAAGAAAAAGGAAACAATATTAAGAAATAGTAGCGTTGGTTAATTTCATCTTTCCTGTTGTGGTGGTGCACAGACACATGCCATAATAGGCTTGAGTTGGGGCCGATGGACGCTGGAGGTACCGGGGAGGGTTTGCACGTGAAGACGCACACAGAAACTCACACACACACACACAATTTTACCCAGGTTCGGGGCTCTCGTGAGGAGATAACACCCCTACTCCTGCTTGTCAGATCTGTATATGGAGGATTACAACCGAGTTACAAGCTGCAACTTGAGCTGTATGGGATGAACTACAAGCTCTAAGCTCCTACCGAGTCTCAGAATGGCTCTCGGGCTCTCCTGCTAGCTCTCAAAGAAACGACTAAGTGTTTGTTCAGTGTCTAGGCATGCGTACAAGTGTGTATGGAGCGTCCCCGTAAGAGGAGCCCCTGGTGCTCCTTATATAGGGAAACTCTGGACACAGGGTTTGGGCTGACGTTGGTGCTGGTGTAGGCGGCACTGTGGCCACGCCTGGGCCTCTGACCGCTTCCGTCACCCCTGCGTGGCATGTCCAATCCACCAACTCCTGTGCACTGCTCCCCCGTACTGCATCGGTCAGCAGCATGGAGGTCTGACTGCCCATACCACGGCCACCGAGTCAAGGAGTAGGCAGCGCGTGCCATCTTGCCAGTGACAGGACGCCTGCCCCGTGATTGTAGGGACAAGACGTAAGCCTTGACCAGCTCCGAGATAGAGCTTCATTCCTCCCGATCCGGTATAGGCATGCCCGATATTTCCTAACTCGGTTTCTTCTCTCCTACACATAAGAACAACAAAGAAGATTCCGACATATAGTATGCATGATCCGACATATGGCTATGTCGGTTGGCCTTGACCCTGTTGACTCTGGATAAGCCTGTGTGTATGTCGGTTTACCATTGACTCGGTCAAATCCGAGTCGATGCTTACTTCGCCATATTGACCCTACTCGGGGGCTGCCCCCCGACATTAGTCCCCGAAGCTGGCGCGGTCCTGCAGCCTCGGATGGAGGGCCACGGCAGGTTTACCTGAAAACCAGCATCTTTATTTGATTACCGACATCACATACGTCGGCAAACCTTCTATATGTCGGAAAGCAATTTGCATCCCAACTTGCTATCATCCTTCATGTCAGATCGCTCCGACTTTCAGGAGAACCCCACGGCTGCTCCGAGTCATTGGTTCTCCTACGTGGCAGAGCACCTCTGCTTGACGCCTCGGCTTTTGTGCACGGATGGACGTGCCACTGGCACGCACGCCACTTGCGTCACGCCGGTCGCCTCAGAGACTGTGCGCACGCAAGCACTCAAGTGCGGTTAGACCGCATCGCTCGCGTCGCCTCGGGTCTCGCCCGATCGGGTGTGCCGCACAGAGCCGTTGGCTCGCTGTGGCCCCTCGTGGGGCAGATCGTGCGGCCGTTAAGCCGTTATGGGGATCGTGGCGGAGATCGTGGGGTGGTAACTCTCCGTCCGTTACGGGATCATGCGCAGAAAATCGCGTGCCCACGATCTCCTCCGGCCGTTCATAAATAGTTGGGAGGGGCAACTATTTTCCCCCTCCGCATTCATTCTTCCCTGCCTCCTTATTCCTCCTTCTCTCCTGCGCGCAGAGCACCGCATCGCCGCACATCTCCGCGCACAGCACCGCCGCCGTTCGCACCAGCGCACCGACGCCGCCGACGCACGTCACCGCCGCCGTACGCCACAGCACCGCGGTAAGATTTCCTCTTCTTCCCTCTTGCGCATTAGCACCTTGCATCTATAGGTGCTTTCTGTTCTTGTTTTTTTCCTCTGTTCTTCCTCACTGCAACGCATCGAACGCCGCCGGTGGGTTCGCCGTCGCAGTTGCGATTCACCACCGGTTCCTTTTTCTTTTGCTGTACTGCCTTTTCCCTTTTTCTTGTTCTGCCCTTATTTCTCATTACACCGCCGCATGATGTTCTTCCTCTTTGGTTTCCTTTTTCTGTAATGATTTTGATCTCCCCGCCGGTGATCCCTTTTTCAGATCTCAGCAACTCCTGGCCGACATGTCAGACAACTCCAACTTTGAGGTGGTTGAGGTGGTAGAAGAAGGGGTTGCGGAGGAATCCACTCGGGCCGCCTGGGAAGGCTCCTACGTCGCCCAAGCCGACATAGATTGGTTGATCCGGACTCGGCGGATCCCGGCCGAGGTGGAGTGTCGGCTTCCGGGTCTAGAGACCACGCCAGATCTACGAGAAGGAGAATACGTCGTCTTCATCGCGCATTTCGAGCGAGGCTTCGGTCTACCCGCCAGCGCCTTTTTCCGTAACTTTCTCAACAAATTCGGCCTTCAACCCCATCAACTTCCGGCGAACGCCATCACCACACTTTCTGCCTTCGTCTCCTTCATCGAAGGTTACCTCGGCCTCTGGCCCACCATCGACGCTTGGTCCAAGTACTTCGGATTCCGTAAGCAGGTTATCCCGAATCCCGATCATCCGGACGCACCTCCCCTAGTATTAACTCCACAAACCCGTTTCTTCATATTAAGCTTTTCATACAATTGATTTTGAAGAGAAATCATTTGTTCTACATGATTATTCATCATCTCACAATGTTTAACAATTCTTTTTACCTCTCCCACATTGGCATGCAAACTTTCACGAAGAAATTTAATTTTGTGAGAGTTTTCCATGATCATCATTCTAATATTATGCTCTTCAGGATCATGACGATAACAAAATCATTCTCATATGATACTTCAATAAAGGATGTTACCTTTTCATTACCTTTTGTGGTGCTAAAAACATTGACTGGGATAGGGAAACATGGTTGATCATTAGGAAGTTTGACACCCATTTCAGATAATTCCTTGAGATGAGAGGTTTTAATTCCCTTCTCTTTAATGTCCTTTGAGGCTTCTTTCATTGCCTCTTTGTCCAGTTTGAGTATACCTCCTTTCTTCTTCGGAAATATCTCATCAGTATTCCAATCATCATAATTCTTTGAGATAGTTTGCAATAACTCAATTGCTTCATCAACGGTCCTTTCCCTGAAAACATTACCTGCAATACTATCAAGATAGCCTATGGTGTTTTCTGTTAGTCCATTGTAAAATATATCAAGTATTTCATTATTCTTGAAGCCATGGGTAGGACATTTCCTAACCATCTTATTGTACCTCCCCCAAGCTTGGGGTAAATTCTCCTTCTCTTTCAGTGAAAAATTACTAATCTCAAGGGTTAGAGCATGAATTTTATTAGCAGGGAAGTACTTATTAAAGAACATCCGCAAACATTCTTCCTTGCTAGTAACACATCCAGGTTCTAAACAATTATACCAAGTTTTAGCACTTCCTCCCAAAGAAAAAGGAAACAATTTTAAGAAATAGTAGCGTTGGTTAATTTCATCTTTCCTGTCGTGGTGGTGCACAGACAGATGCCATAGATAGGCTTGAGTTGGGGCCGATGGACGCTGGAGGTACCGGGGAGGGTTTGCACGTGAAGACGCACACAGAAACTCACACACACACACACACAATTTTACCCAGGTTCGGGGCTCTCGTGAGGAGATAACACCCCTACTCCTGCTTGTCTGATCTATATATGGAGGATTACAACCGAGTTACAAGCTGCTTCTTGAGCTGTATGGGATGAACTACAAGCTCTAAGCTCCTACCGAGTCTCAGAATGGCTCTCGGGCTCTCCTGCTAGCTCTCAAAGAAATGACTAAGTGTTTGTTCAGTGTCTAGGCATGCGTACAAGTGTGTATGGAGCGTCCCCGTAAGAGGAGCCCCTGGTGCTCCTTATATAGGGAAACTCTGGACATAGGGTTAGGGCTGACGTTGGTGCTGGCGTAGGCAGCACTGTGGCCACGCCTGGGCCTCTGACCGCTTCCGTCACCCCTGCGTGGCATGTCCAATCCACCAACTGCTGTGCACTGCTCCCCCGTACTGCATCGGTCAGCAGCATGGAGGTCTGACTGCCCATACCACGGCCACCGAGTCAAGGAGTAGGCAGCGCGTCCCATCTTGCCAGTGACAGGACGCCTGCCCCGTGATTGTAGGGACAAGACGTAAGCCTTGACCAGCTCCGAGATAGAGCTTCATTCCTCCCGATCCGGTATAGGCATGCCCGATATTTCCTAACTCGGTTTCTTCTCTCCTGCACATAAGAACAACAAAGAAGATTCCGACATATAGTATGCATGATCTGACATATGGCTATGTCGGTTGGCCTTGACCCTGTTGACTCCGGATAAGCCTGTGTGTATGTCGGTTTACCATTGACTCGGTCAACTCCGAGTCCATGCTTACTTCGCCATATTGACCCTACTCGGGGGCTGCCCCCCGACATTAGTCCCCGAAGCTGGCGCGGTCCTGCAGCCTCGGATGGAGGGCCACGGCAGGTTTACCTGAAAACCAGCATCTTTATTTGATTACCGACATCACATACGTCGGCAAACCTTCTATATGTCGGAAAGCAATTTGCATCCCAACTTGCTATCATCCTTCATGTCGGATCGCTCCGACTTTCAGGAGAACCCCACGGCTGCTCCGAGTCATTGGTTCTCCTACGTGGCAGAGCACCTCCGCTTGACGCCTCGGCTTTTGTGCACGGATGGACGTTCCACTAGCACGCACGCCACTTGCGTCACGCTGGTCGCCTCAGAGACTATGCGCACGCAAGCACTCAAGTGCGGTTAGACCGCATCGCTCGCGTCGCCTCGGGTCTCGCCCGATCGGGTGCGCCGCACAGAGCCGTTGGTTCGCTGTGGCCCCTCGTGGGGCAGATCGTGCGGCCGTTAAGCCGTTATGGGGATCGTGGCGGAGATCGTGGGGTGGTAACTCTCCGTCCGTTACGGGATCATGCGCAGAAAATCGCGTGCCCATGATCTCCTCCGGCCGTTCATAAATAGTTGGGAGGGGCAACTATTTTCCCCCTCCGCATTCATTCTTCCCTGCCTCCTTCTTCCTCCTTCTCTCCTGCGCGCAGAGCACCGCATCGCCGCACATCTCCGCGCACAGCACCGCCGCCGTTCGCACCAGCGCACCGACGCCGCCGACGCACGTCACCGCCGCCGTACGCCACAGCACCGCGGTAAGATTTCCTCTTCTTCCCTCTTGCGCATTAGCACCTTGCATCTATAGGTGCTTTCTGTTCTTGTTTTTTGCCTCTGTTCTTCCTCACTGCAACGCATCGAACGCCGCCGGTGGGTTCGCCGTCGCAGTTGCGATTCACCACCGGTTCCTTTTTCTTTTGCTGTATTGCCTTTTGCCTTTTTCTTGTTCTGCCCTTATTTCTCATTACACCGCCGCATGCTGTTCTTCCTCTTTGGTTTCCTTTTTCTGTAATGATTTTGATCTTCCCGCCGGTGATCCCTTTTTCAGATCTCAGCAACTCCTGGGAAGGCTCCTACGTCGCCCAAGCCGACATAGATTGGTTGATCCGGACTCGGCGGATCCCGGCCGAGGTGGAGTGTCGGCTTCCGGGTCTAGAGACCACGCCGGATCTGCGAGAAGGAGAATACGTCGTCTTCATCGCGCATTTCGAGCGAGGCTTCGGTTTACCCGCCAGCGCCTTCTTCCGTAACTTTCTCAACAAATTCGGCCTTCAACCCCATCAACTTCCGGCGAACGCCATCACCACACTTTCTGCCTTCTTCTCCTTCATCGAAGGTTACCTCGGCCTCTGGCCCACCATCGACGCTTGGTCCAAGTACATCAGATTCCGTAAGCAGGTCATCCCGAATCCCGATCATCCGGACGCACCCAAAGAAATGACACAATGCGGGGCCGCCACCGTCGCACCTCGGCACGGCTCCATCTTTCGCCGGATCCTCGGTCTGGAGTCATGCCAGAAATGGCAACGCTCCTTCTTCTACGTGAAGAACACGACCGAGGTTGACATGATCAAACTTCCGAAGTTCGCCATCGGCCCCCCTACCGCACAACTTAACTGGGGGTACAACCCGACGGATAAAGTACTGGAGATCAACCACCTCCACCAAGTTGTCGAGCAACTCAAGGGCGAAGGGATGTCGGCTGACGACCTGCTCGCAACCTTTATCAGCCGCTGGGTCCTGCCCCTCCAGCGCCGAGTCCACAAAATTTGCCACATGAGTGGCCCGCTGGACCCGACCCGGGTCAGCACCGTCGAGCTGGATAATGCCCAGATCCGGAGGCGCATCAAGGCCATAGCCCGGACAAAGATGCCGGAGGAATGGGAATGGGGCAAAGAACCCCACAGCCGGAGCAATCTTCCACCTAGAGTAAGCATCTCGGCCGACATAACTTTTTAACGACATAAACTCTTATGTCGGTGCAACTCTGTACCTTGTATTAATCGTTTTCCGTCTCCATTACGCAGAGATTCGGCCGGCAGTTGAAGGAGGATGGACAGGACCCCTCCGCCCACTGGGGTAAAGACCGGGTCGAAGCCGACTCGGAAGACCCGGATGACGAGGGCAACGTGCCAATTCCCGACGTCGGTTCAATTCCTGCCACGGGTAAGACTCGCGCCTCCTCCCTCCGAGACTGGTCGGAGGATGAAGATTACGATTGTCGGATTTTAGAGGTGCATGACCCTCTCCCCGTTGCATACTCATATCCGATGTCCCCGAACCCAGCTGACTCGGACGAAGTACTCGAGGTGGCACCCCTCGCCACCGGACCCAAGGGTGCAGCTCGGAAGCGCCCTGCGGAGCGGCCGCATCCGCAGATGCCGGAACCTCCGACACCTCTGGCCCCGCGCCAAAGAGGCCGCGCTTGAAGACCGTAGTGAAGAGCCGCGAGCGCCCTGTCTCCAAGGGGTAAGAATCCTTCTTGCCGACACTCTCCTTTTACACTTATTTATACTTACTTTTTCCTCTTGATAACATACTTTACTGCTTGGCCATTCACCATGGCTCCTCTGAAGGTCCCCACTACCGGGTCCACCGACCGGGTCCCTCCAAGGACACCGACGCCGCCTCGGCCTGATGAGGCTCGGTTGCCGAGTCCGCCGAGGACGAGTCCAGCAACAGACATCTCGGCTCCGGAATCCGGAGCCGGGAATGTAGACTCGGTCGAGACCGCAACCTCGGTGCTCGACCAAACCTCAGCGCCCGCCCAAGTGACGAATCTCGGAGCCAACTCTTCGGCTCCCGAGGTAGAGCAGACCGAGGTCCGGAAGTACTCGGCACAGCCGAGTCAACAACAGCAGTAGCAGCAGAAGAAACAACCGCCACCACAGCAGCAGAAGCAACAACCGGCTCCACAACAGAAACAACAACAGCCTCCTCCAGCGCAACAGCAGCAGAAACCAAAGCAGCCTCCATCAACGCAAACGCAGCCGAAACAGAAGAAACAACCATCGCCGTCCAAATCAACGTCGACGGCAAAGCCATCCCCGCCACCGGCACAGCCGTAGCCACTGCAACAGACATCCAAAGCCCCAGTTCCTGCAACTGGGGTAACAACTGGAAAGGCACCGGTGAAAACGATGTCGGCTAACCCGGAAAGGCAGTTGATTGTGCCACCAAGCCAAGGCGCAGCGACACCCGGCAGTATCCAGACCGCCAGCTGGGGATTTGCCCCACTGCGAACCCTTAGCGGGAAAATCTTGGGCTCCCTTGAGCAATATAACATGGATTGGAACGCTGCCGACCTGAGCGAAGTGAGCTCGCAGTCACCAGCGGGCCTGATCTCGGAGCATCCGGCGGGACCAAGCTTGGTGGCCCAAAAGATGTCTGCAGCCAAAGCTACTCTTCTCGCGGCCGACCAAGCAGCCGCGGTAAGTTCTACCGAATAATGATAACTCGGTTAAATTTTTCTTAATGTAGATATCATCTATCCCCAGTCCCCGAGATTCGGGTCGAGTGACCGAGACTCGGCTAAGTATACTTGGTCGAGTATGGATAACTCGGTCTGAATCTTCACCAACAAGACTAATATTTCTTCTTTCCAGGCCTGCATGTCCAAGTGTACACAGGTGCACCGCAAGCTCCTGCTGGAGCACAAAGCACTTTCCGACAAGTACAAACTGCTGCGAGCCAAGCTGAGCCAAGTAGCTGGCTCGGAATCCAAGGCTGAGGGTAAGTCATATTTTGTCTTTCAACTTATATTTGCACTAGTCTTTGTATCCTGACTCTGCTATCTTGGCACAGCCGCACGGAAGGAGCGCGAGCTTGCACACCAGGCTGAGCTCAAGAAGGAGCGGGACGAAGCGTCTCGGCTGCAGACCGAGCTTGAGAAATCTCAGAGCCGCATTGCCGAGTTGGAAAAGACCGCCGCCATAGAGAAACAGCTCCGAGAAGAGGAGACTCGGAAGCTCAAGGAGTCTCTTGAGGAGTCCGAGTCACAGGCAACCTCGGCCGAGAGCGAGCTTCGAGCTTTGAAGACCAAGATTGCGCAGTGGCTGGTGGACATCTCCAGCATCAACTCCGAGATGGACAGTAAGCCCCTTCCCCTTCTGTCTTTATTCAGTCTTCCACTTTTATCCTTATATGACTTATTTTAGCGTTAGCCATTCCCTATTCAGAACGCTTCCCCCACACCAAGGCCGCTGCGGACCAGAGCGCTCAGGAGCACCGGAGTAAGAAAATCCAAGATGGCCCGATCTCGGCCGATTGGGATGTGGATGCTCATTTGGTGGCCCTGAAGGCGCGCTTGGTACCAATGAGGGCTATCAGGGTGAATCTCCTTGGCTCTGCGATCCGGGTCTACAAGGTTCTCTGGCCCGGGTGTGAGGCCCCTGCGATTGTTGATGAGTTGGCCAAGTGCCTGATGGCCTCCGAGGAAAGGCTCGATGATTGGCGATCATCCCCCGCCCGAGTCGGCGCAAACGAGGCGTTAACTTATGTACTGTCTTGGTACGAAGAACTCGACCTCGAGATGCTCAAGACCGTGTGTGACGGATCAAAGTGGCTCTCTGACCCGGAACTCATCCAGCGTCGCCAAGAGCTGGCTCACTCCCTCATCCAATATGCTCCGGTTCATAGCTTTATCCTGGGCCAGCGGGTTCCTCAAGCGGAGGAGATCGAGTACACCGACGAGGGCGAAGAGGAAGACGAAGAATAAGTCGACGAGGAGATCCAAGCCGACACTCCCCCCGGCACAGCCACAGGCACCGCTCCTGCGCCTGCGACCGAGGCCATGACCGAGGAACCGGCCTCGACCGACACTGCTCCTTCTGCTCCGAGTAGCTAGGATCCTGCTGCCCAGACTCAGCAAAAACTCAAATCATCAAATCCCCGGAATGCCGGGTGCAAATGTAATATAACCTTTGGCTTTTATGCTAGGTACTTGGTTCTTCACTTTGCACATTTTTAGCATGGTTTTTTAGTATACCGGATCATTCTGAACCGAGTCCCCGAGTTTATTTTCTTGTTTCCATATTCTGCAACCTTTGCTCTTGTCTACCATTTATGGTTTCTTTGACAGTCGAGTCACAAGATTACTGAGATACGGCATACAATACTAAGAAACTTTGAGTCAAAGCTCACAATCATCCGACATATAAGTTAAGAACAGAACAGCTTATGCCGAATCGCACTTGGGCCGAGTCCCCGAGTTTGTTCTCTTGTGTACTAGATGCCACAATCCCAGCTCTTGTCTACCTTTTTCGGTGTTTTGACAGTCGAGTCACGAGATAGCAAAACTTAGCATACAATACTCACAACTTTGAGATATGGACTAGAGCCATCCGACATAAAACAACAAGACATAAGAAGAAACCGAATCGCTCCTGGATCGAGTCCCCGAGTCCGTTTTCTTGTTTACTACCCCTTGCAATCTCTGCCCTTGCCTACCATTTATGGTTTGTTTGGCAGTTGGGTCACAAAATCACAAAAACATAGCACACAATACTTGCAAACTCGGAAGCACGATTTTTGGAGCCATCCGACATATAGGAGACAGATATAAACATGCATTCAACACAAAATTCATAGCAAGGCAGTCCCCGAGTTTCATTTCGGGGTGCCGACATTTCATTTCAGAGTTTCGAGATACATACAGTGAGTCCTTAAGAGTAAAAAGGGCGAAGAAGAGCTACATTCCAAGGTCGTTTGGTCTCCTCTCCGGATCTGTCCATCCTGTTCTTCACCTGTGCCTGAGCATCAATAATATAATATGCATCGTTGTTCAAAGCCTTGCTCACAATAAATGGCCCCTCCCAGGGAGGTGATAGCTTGTGCATCCCCGCGGTGCGCTGCACAAGCCTAAGCACCAAGTCTCCTTCTCGAAACTTGCGAGGATTCACTTTCCGTCTATGATAGCGTCGGAGATTTTGCTGATAAATCGATGACTTGGACAATGCCAATTCTCGCGCTTCCTCGAGCAAATCGACATCATTTTCCCGGGCTTCCTTTGCCTCCGACTCGGTATATAATGCAACTCTTGGCGAGTCATGCTCTATGTCGGTTGGCAGAACTGCCTCTGCTCCATAGACCAGGAAGAATGGCGTATAGCCGGTGGAGCGATTCGGTGTAGTCCTCAGACTCCACAGTACTGCCGGAATCTCATCTAGCCAACAACCCGGAGCGCGCAACGGTGGCTCAATCAACCGGGGTTTGATCCCGGATAAGACTAGGGCGTTTGATCTTTCCACCTGTCCATTGGACTGCGGATGTGCAACCAATGCTAAGTCTAGCCGGATTCTCTTTTCCTGGCAAAACCGAGCAAAGGCTCCCTCGGCGAAATTGGTGCCATTATCCGTGATAATGCTATGCGGGTGACCATACCTTAAGATAATATCTTTTAGGAATGACACTGCTATGCGCCCATCGCACTTTCTTATTGGCTTCACCTCAATCCATTTGGTGAACTTGTCCACCATCACCAGGATGTGAGTCATGTTACCTCGGGCTGGCTTGAATGGTCCCACCATATCCAGACACCACACTGCAAATGGCCAAGTGATGGGGATAGTTTTGAGTGCGGAGGCCGGCATATGAATTTTGTGAGCAAACCTCTGACATCCTTCACATTTCCGGACAATGTCCTCTACTTGCTGCAAAGCACTTGGCCAGTAGAATCCATATCGGAATGCTTTAGCCACTATAGCTTGGGAAGAAGCGTGATGACCGCATTCTCCCTGATGAATATCTCGGAGAATCCTTTCTCCCTCTTCTGGTTCGACGCAGCGCTGAAGCACAGTGGTCACACTTCTCTTGTACAACTCCTGGTTGATGATGGTGAAGGATTTGGATCGCCTTTGGATTTGTCTGGCCGAGACCTCATCACTCGGTAGGGTGCCGTCCAACATGAATGTCATGATGGGTTGCGCCCATGCCGGTACCGGGCGAGTGCCGAGTACAGGTTCGTCGATTTCCATTGCATCAACCGACATCACCACACCCGACATAGGCTGGTGAGTTCCCGAGTCCTCCCAAGGAGTCCCCGAGTTCCGCCAAGCGGCTTTCCAATTTTCCAGCGTATTGGCCGAGTCGTGCTCAATGTACTCGACATCCATGGAAGTCCCCGGGTCCTGCGTGGCAGTCCCCGAGTCCTGTTGCTTGCTCCCGACATCCACGTCCATCGGGACGACGTCGGATTCCGGATTACCCGGGATGAATATCGATTCAGACTCGGGTGAAGGCTTGATTGATGGCTTGTGAAGATGCTCCAGCGATACCCCAGGTGGAATGGCCTGCCGATATGACCCGATCTTGGACAGCATGTCAGCACTTTCATTATCCGTCCGTCGAATGTGAGTGAACTCGCACCCATCGAAGTATCCTGAAATTTTCTGGACATGGAACCGGTATGCCGCCATGTTGGCATCCAGGGCATCCCAGTTGCCTGATGTTTGCTGAATCACCAGGTCCGAGTCACCATAACAGATGATCCGGCGAATTCCGATTTCCTTGGCCACCTTGAGTCCATGAATCAGTGCTTCATACTCGGCGACATTGTTGGATGCTGTGAAATGGACTTGCAACACATATTTCAGCTGATCTCGCTCTGGCGAGGTGAGAACTACACCAGCTCCCAGGCCCTCCTTTACCTTGGACCCGTCAAAATGCATTCTCCAGTAATTGGAGTCCGGCAGGGATGGTTCATATTGCATCTCGGCCAGATGCACAAGGAACTCGGCCACCGCCTGAGATTTGATAGTATCTCTTCTCGCGTACTGCGGCGCGTAAGCTGCGAGCTCGATAGCCCATTTGGCGACTCGGCCACTGGCATCCTTGTTGCCAAGGATTTCCGACACAGGGGCCGCACTTACAACAGCTATGGGGTGCTCCTGAAAGTAATGCTTTAGTTTTTTGGCCGCCATGTAGACACCATAAGTCATTTTCTGATAGTGAGGGTAGTTTTGTTTTGATGCGGAGAGCACCTCACTCAAATAATACACCGGCCTCTGCACGGTAGCTCCCTCTTCTTCTTGTTCCACCACTACTACGACACTAACGACTCGGTTAGTGGCTGCCATGTAGAGCAACATGGGCTCTCTTGGTAGTGGCGAGGCCAGTATCGGCGCAGTCGCCAACATCATTTTCAGCTCGTGAAATGCCGCATCCGCTTGCGGGGTCCAGCTAAACCTGTCCGATTTTTTCATCAGTTGGTATAAGGGCAAGGCCTTTTCTCCCAACCGACCTAGGAAACGACTCAAATAAGCCAGACATCCGGTGAATTTCTGGACATCCTGGAGGCATCTCGGCAATTTCATATTTTCAATTGCCCGGATCTTGGTCGGGTTTGCCTCAATACCTCGGCTTGACACGAGGAAACCGAGTAACTTTCCGGCTGGCACACCGAATGTACATTTATCTGGATTAAGTTTTAGCCGGAATTTCCGCAGGTTTGCGAATTTCTCCTTGAGATCATCCAACAAGGTGTGTTTTTCTTTAGTTTTTATGACTATGTCATCGACATACACCTGCACATTTTTGCCTATTTGATCGTGTAAACATTTCTGCATACAACGCTCGTAAGTAGCGCCGGCATTTCTCAACCCAAAACACATGACTCGGTAGCAATAAGCCCAGTACGGGGTGATAAAGGCAGTCTTTATTTGATAAAGGCTCCGTCGGCTCGGTCACAAAGACCATGTAACTCTGATGGGGCTTCCGGTACTCATTTTGCCGACTCGGGCCAGCATTATTGTTGCCGGGGTTGTAGTTGTTGTTGGCCACTTGGTTGACATCCTCCTGCCTCTGCTGAGTGTTCAGAGGCTGAGTGTTTGCACCCGTGAGAGGTGCAGGTCGGGAGGGAGGACCAGCTTGTACAGGCTTGCACTGGTGCCAGCTGCAGTCCCGGGTAGAATGTTGAGCCGGTCTGCTGGGGTGTCTGGTGTGATAGCAGCAGGGGCCATCCAGCATTTTCTCGTAGGTGTACCTCTCCTGGTCATCCCACTGCTTCTTGTGGCCATTCCATGGTTTCTTTTCGCCGTTCCACGGTTTCCTCTCGCCGTTCCACGGCCTCTTTCCTTCCGAGTTCTGGCCCCACGGGGGACCATCATTTTTCTGGCGCTGGCTGCTACCGGCACCCACTTGATCTTGGTCAAGAGCTGCGACCTGGTCTGACCCGTACCGGTAATCCGGCCGGTCGTCTCTTCTCTTGTTTCGGTTGTCCGGGCGATCGCTACGCCGGCCCGATCTGTCCCGGTCTTGAGCAGGATACCTCCTGCCCACATCGACCTGGGTCAGCAAAGGCTGTGTCGGATCACCGAGTGCATAGCTGTCCGCTATCGCCATTGTTTCGGCCAAGGTGGCCGGCATCTCCCTCTGGAGTCTCTGCCAAAGCATGGAGCCATGTCGGCATCCTTGCGCAAACCATGCAATGGCTTGTGACTCAATCACTCCTTCACAGGAGTTCCGGATCGTGCTCCACCGGGTAAGGTACTCCCGGCCCATCTCTTCTTCTCTCTGCCAACACATGGACAGCTGCCGAGGGCGATTCGGCCTCTTGTAGGTGCTGGAGAAGTTGCTGACGAAAGCGTCGGAGAAGTCGAGCCAGCAATCAATGCTGTTCTCCTCCAGGTTGTTCAGCCAGATCCGGGCTGGACCCTCTAGCATTTGCGGTACATACCGCACAGCCCATCGGCGGCTGCCACCACCGATGTGCACCGCTGTGACATAATCGGTTAGCCAGTCCTCCGGCTTGGTGCTACCGTCATAGGTCTTGGCACCCCGGGGGAGCTGGAAGTTCGGCACCGGTGGCTGCTTCATGATCCGGGGTCCAAAACATGCAGGACCCGGTGGGCCTTGCTCCTCCAGCAGTTCAGACAGATAGATTATGTCAAGCTTGTTGCGGACATCATGAGCCGGCAGCTGGCGAGCTCCCAGCCTAGCACCGAGTGCACCCTCGGTCGCCAGATCTCTGAATCTTGTGTACCCGGCCCGCTCCATGGCCGAGTAACCATCGTCGTACCGGTCAGCGGCCTGCTCGGCGTACCCGGCACCCTGTTGTTGCCGAGGTGGATTGAGTACCGGATACCGAGGTGGCTGACCGGATTTGCTGGGTTAACCTGGCCGACATCTTGCCTGCCCCGAACGGGTCCTGGTGCTCCCTGACCGGGTTGACCTTGGGCAGCTTTATACTTTCCGACATATACCGGATCATACGCCTGTAGCTGTTTGTTCTTACCAGAGTTTACACTCTGGCCACGGCTTCCGCCGACATGTGGCGAGGAGGCCTGTCCCCTGGACACTGCCCCGGCATCACCATTCGAGTGAAGGTACCGAGACCCACCTACATCCGGGTTTGCATTCCGGAATGCTTCATTCTGGCGGTTGGCTACAGCTACCAATTCATTCACCCCGTCCTGCTGCCTACGACGAGCGTCACCGGATAAATTAGGTAACTCTGCTATGGCAGCCTCAGCAGCTCTAAGGTTCTTGCCAGGGGTACTGTACTTCGGTCGGTCCGCCGACACATGACTAGCAGTTCTACTAGATCTGGCTCTACCATCTCTAGCTATCTCGGCATTGAGGTCTCTACCTCGAGCACGTACCTCATTTATGCGACTAACCAGGTTTGCTACCGGCGTAAAACCATGAGCGATGTTGTACTCACGGAGAGCGATGTCAAACTCCTGTCTGACTCGGGCCACCTCCTTGGCCTCCTGGAGTATCTCCTTGCGCTGCTGTTCCAACTCCGCCTGAGTTAGAGCAGCATCTGCGCTCGGAGCCACTAGGGTTGCCAGCTTCTCGATCACGTCCTGAATAGGACTCGGCGTCGCCGGCACACCAGATGTACCGGCCTGCTCCTGACGGTTCTCCGGCCTCTCCAGCGGCGGGCGCGCCGTCCTGGCAGACCTTGTGCTGACCTCGGCCACCCCGGCCGCGGCAAGGCCGGCACCAGCAACCGGGGCGGTCATCATGACCTCTGCACAGCTAGCGGGGCGAGCGATACGCCGACTGCGAGCTGCGTAAACAGCGGGGGGATCTGCAGCCACTAGCACACTTTCGGGAAATCGGCACGGGACCTCGGTGGCGACGTAGACGGTGAGCGAGCTGAACTCGATGAGGCACCCGTTCCGGGGTAGCGGCCTGCTGCCGAAACAGCCGGCGTTGTCGCTGACGACGTTGAGTGAGCCGAACCTGTGGACAAGGCCACAGAGAACACGCTCACCCGACGCGATGAAGGAGCCCGTCCGGATGAACACACCAGCCAGCGCCGCTGCTGACCCCACGGTGGGCGCCAATTGTCGTGGTGGTGCACAGACAGATGCCATAGATAGGCTTGAGTTGGGGCCGATGGACGCTGGAGGTACCGGGGAGGGTTTGCACGTGAAGACGCACACAGAAACTCACACACACACACACACACAATTTTACCCAGGTTCGGGGCTCTCGTGAGGAGATAACACCCCTACTCCTGCTTGTCTGATCTATATATGGAGGATTACAACCGAGTTACAAGCTGCTCCTTGAGCTGTATGGGATGAACTACAAGCTCTAAGCTCCTACCGAGTCTCAGAATGGCTCTCGGGCTCTCCTGCTAGCTCTCAAAGAAACGACTAAGTGTTTGTTCAGTGTCTAGGCATGCGTACAAGTGTGTATGGAGCGTCCCCGTAAGAGGAGCCCCTGGTGCTCCTTATATAGGGAAACTCTGGACACAGGGTTAGGGCTGACGTTGGTGCTGGCGTAGGCAGCACTGTGGCCACGCCTGGGCCTCTAACCGCTTCCGTCACCCCTGCGTGGCATGTCCAATCCACCAACTCCTGTGCACTGCTCCCCCGTACTGCATCGGTCAGCAGCATGGAGGTCTGACTGCCCATACCACGGCCACCGAGTCAAGGAGTAGGCAGCGCGTCCCATCTTGCCAGTGACAGGACGCCTGCCCCGTGATTGTAGGGACAAGACGTAAGCCTTGACCAGCTCCGAGATAGAGCTTCATTCCTCCCGATCCGGTATAGGCATGCCCGATATTTCCTAACTCGGTTTCTTCTCTCCTGCACATAAGAACAACAAAGAAGATTACGACATATAGTATGCATGATCCGACATATGGCTATGTCGGTTGGCCTTGACCCTGTTGACTCCGGATAAGCCTATGTGTATGTCGGTTTACCATTGACTCGGTCAACTCCGAGTCCATGCTTACTTCGCCATATTGACCCTACTCGGGGGCTGCCCCCCGACATTTCCCAAATAACACAGATAAATCATGCAAATCAACAATGTGATCGAAAGGAAACTCATCCTCTCTCCCATAAAACTTAGACTTCTCAGCCCTTCCAATCACTTCAGGATCAACGTTAAACTCATAGTCTTTATCATTAATTTTAATAGCTGGACCATTCATTTTATAAGTAACAGGAAAATAGTCATCAAGAGGAGAATTTATATAGCTAGCAAGTTTATCCATTTCATCATAATCTGGACTCATGAAAGCCTTAATAATAGCATCTTCTTTCTCAGAAGAAGTTTCCATATCATCACAATATTCCCTATCTTCTAGTTCAGATTCCACATTTTTACTAATAGAAGATTCAGGATTCTCAGGTGTTTCAGTTATCTCAGATATTTCAGGAATTTCAGGTGTTTCAAGTGTCACTTCTTTGTCTATGCTACCACATGTTAAATCACTTTCATTACTAGTAGACATTTTAGACAATGGTGAACTAGAAATAATTTTTCCCTTTTTCTTAGGAACAACAGCAGAAGCAACGTCAGGTGAAAAGTTTTTCCTGCTTAGCAAGTCCTTACCTCCTCGAGTAGTGGAAGGCCTCACTTCCTTAGGAGTGCTTTTCTCCTTTCCCATGGTTAGGAACAAGTAAATGCAGCAAATAAATGATATCAAGTTGTCTTACCAATAAAGCTAGGTTCCTCGGCAACGGCGCCAGAAAACGTCTTGATGCCCACAAGTATAGGGGATCGTTGAAGTCTTCGTTGGGAAGTATTACCCAAATTTATAGTTCGACATGATGGGAACACAAGAATATTAATAAGACCTTAGCAATTGAGGCGTCACTCTCAACCACACCTGTATATCAATAACTTGCAGCAGTAGTAGTGATGGCAATAAAGGATTCAAGCGAGCAGAAATAAAACAGCAATAGTAACAAGGATTTCCCAGTTTTCACCGGAAAAGTGAAAGTGTAACTCAGAGATTTAAAACGTAGGCATAAGGTGACAGCGGGGCGTTGCATGAATGAGATTAATCATATAATAAAGTAAAGCTAGCAATGGGGTTTTTCTCTAACTCCGATGTATATAGGTATGTGTTCCTTAAATAGTTGTGCGTACTAACCAAGAGAATTTGCACATCATCTATTGCCCTACCTGCCCATTTCACTAGGGCCAACTTGGAACTACAAGTAATTAAGGTCTACCCTTTCGTGTGTACCGGGACAATGCTGAAGGGTCGCAGCATAGAAAACAAAAAAATTTCCTACGCGAAGAAGGCGGAATAAACCCAACAGGAGATCTGATCTACGAGAGGTTGGTAGCAAGAAGGAGATCGAATCTCACCCTCGAAGAAAACCGTGAGCGTTTTGTCGAGGCAGGGGTTGGCTAGTCGATCCCCGCAACTAGACTCGTCTAGTCGCGAGGAGATGTATTATCCAAGCACCGCACGAGCAACGCCTCCGAGAGATCCACACATACAGCTCGATGAAGACTCCACGTTCTTGATCCCGCAAGATGTGGTGGAGAGGCTCGCGAGATTAGCAGCACGACGACGGTGGCGTGGTGTGTATGGTGGAGATCCGATAGGGCTTCGCCAAGCGGTGTCGGAGAGAGAGAGAGAGGAGGAGGTGGCGACTAAGGTGGAGGGGAGCCGGCGGCTAGGGCACCTTGGGGTGGAGCCAAAGGGTGCCGCACCCCTCCCCTTGTCCCTCCTTATATAGGTGGCAGGGGGTGTGCCCCAACCCCATCTAGGGCTGGCGGCTAGGGGGGGTAGCTTGCCCCCCAAGCAAGCCCCCTAGGGCTAGGGTTTTGGCCGGCCGGCCCCCTTCCCCTCTTGGGCTGCCCGCATGGGCCCCTTAGGGCATGGTGCGGCTGGCCCATTAGGCCAGTCCACCACCCCTTAATTCCATGTGGGTCCCATACCTATGGGCCCCACTTCTAGACCCCTCTAGAACCTTCTAGAACTTTCCGGTGCTTTACCGATAAATTCCCCAACCTTTTCGAACCTCCGGAAACCACTTTCCTTGTATAAATCTTATTCTCCGGACCACTCCGGAACTCCTCGTGACGTCCGGGATCCTACCCGGGACTCCGAATCAATATTCTTTCTCACCATCATTTATCTCGAACCCTAACTACATCGAACGTTAAGTGTGTGACTATGCGGGTTCGTGAATATGTCATATTAATAGCCGGACCGGGATGCCCATATTAATTCCTACATATTCAACGAAGTACTTTACCAGTCGAACCACAATGTCCGGGATTCAATTAATCCATATATGATTCTTTTTGTTTCACGATATATTACTCGTCCGAGATTCAATCCACCGATATCTCCATATCTGATTAGTCTCGTTCCCGACAAGTTCTCTTTACTCGTTCCCATAGAATAGGATCCCTTATGACTAACCACTTAGTCATATGCTTGCAAGCGTTTGGATGCTATACTAGCGAGAGGGCCCAGAGATATCTATCCAACTGTTGGATGAACAAATCCCAGTCTTGAAACATGCCACCCAACAACCTATCATCGGAGAACCTGAAAGCCACCTTTATAATCACCCAGTTAGGAAGTGACGTTTGATGTCCACAAAGCACTCCTCCGATAAGCGGGAGTAACATAGTCTCATGGTCTAAGGAAACTATATTTGACATCTATTTAATTTGAGTCTTGTCCATTATATCATCACCCATGATACAAACTTCGTTTATCAAGTGATTCATAAATCCATGATTAGGAAACATCTAACCATCACTTAATCAAACGAACTAGTCACAAGGGGAAAGACTAGGGACACATTTACCGTTTATATTCCACACATGTATTTGTTTCCGGTTAATACAATTCTAGCATGGAATTAAACATATCATGAATGGGGAAATATGATAAACAATAATCATTATTATTGCCTCTTGGGCATATCTCCAACAGTCTCCCATTTGCACTAGAGTCAATAATCTAGTTTACATTTGTAGCAATCTAACACCCATGGCCTCTCGGTGTTGATCATGTTTTGCTCGTGGAAGAGGTTTAGTCAACGGGTCTGCCACATTCAGATCCGTATGCACCTTGCAAATCTCTATGTCACCATCCTTGACATTCTCACGCAAATTGTGATAGCGGCGCTTAATATGCTTGGTATTCTTGTGTGAAGTCGGGTCCTTAGCAAGAGCTATTGCACCTGTATTATCACAGTACAGCGCCAGAGGTCTTGACGCACTTGGAACCACGCTTAGCTCTGAGAGGAACTCTTTCATCCAGACTGCTTCACTTGCTGCCGAAGAGGCCGCAACATACTCCGCTTCAGTTGAAGATTTCGCCACCATGCTCTGCTTGGAACTCCTCCAACTCACAGCGCCACCATTCAGAATAAACACGTATCCAGACTGAGACTTAGAGTCATCTGGATCCGTGTCCCAACTAGCATCGACGTAACTCCTTACGACAAGCTCTTGGTCGTCTCCATACACGAGAAACATTTCCTTAGTTCTATTTAGATACTTAAGGATATTCTTGACAGCTGTCCAGTGTTCCACTCCTGGATCACTATGGTACCTACTAGTCAAACTTACAGCATGGCACACATCTGGCCTAGTACATATCATGGCATACATGATAGAGCTTATCGCAGAGGCATAAGGAACATTGTTCATTATCTCTCTATCTTCTGCCATAACAGGACTCTGAGTCTTACTCGAAACCTTTCCTTGCAACATTGGTAAGAATCCCTTCTTTGAATTTTCCATTCTGAACTTCTTCAGAACCTTGTCAAGGTATGTACTTTGTGAAAGCCCTATTAGGCGCTTTGACCTATCTCTATAGATCTTTATGCCTAAAATGTACGCTGCTTCGCCAAGGTCTTTCATTGAAAAATTCTTATTCAAATAAGACTTTACACTTTCAAGGATCATTTCCAATCAATAATATGTCATCCACATATAGTATCAGAAATGCAACTGAACTCCCACTCACTTTCTTGTAAATACAGGCATCTCCATAAGTTTGGACAAATCCAAACCCTTTGATCACCTCATCAAACTGGAGATTCCAACTCCGCGATGCTTGCTTCAGTCCATAGATGGATCCCTGAAGTTTGCATACCTTGTTAGCATCCTTTGGATCAACAAAACCTTCGGGCTGCACCATGTACAACTCTTCCTTAATATGACCATTAAGGAACGCGGTTTTCACATCCATTTGCCAAATTTCATAATCATAAAAAGCGGCAATTGCTAACATAATCCGAATAGATTTCAGCATTGCGACGGGTGAGAATGTCTCATCGTAGTCAACTCCTTGAATTTGTCGGAAACCCTTTGCGACAAGTCGAGCTTTATACACGGTGACGTTTCCGTCAGCGTCTGTCTTTCTTTTGAATATCCATTGGTTCTCAACGGCCTTACGGTCGTTCGGTAAGTCCACCAAAGTCCATACTTGGTTTTTATGCATGGATTCCATTTCGTATTTCATGGCTCCTAGCCATTTATCGGAGTCTGGGCTCATCATTGCTTCCTCATAATTCGCAGGTTCATCATTATCCAACTACATGACACTCATGACGGGGTTGTACCAATCAGGAGCGGTACGTTCCCTCATTGATCTGGGAGGTTCAATAGCAGCTTTGACTGGAGTAGTATGATCACCATCATTTGCTCCTTCTTCAGGTGGTGACGGCTGTACTAGAACATCTTCCAGTTCTGCGCTACTCGGCATCTCAAGAACAGGTTCGATAACCTCGTCAAGCTCTATTTTCCTCCCACTCACTTCTTTCGAGAGAAACTCCTTCTCTAGAAAGTAACCATTCTTGGCAACGAAAATCTTTCCTTCAGTTCTGTGGTAGAAGGTATACCCAATAGTTTCCTTAGGGTATCCAACACTACTAGGAAAAGGCTTATAGGTAAGCCACTTGTCCGTGGCGCACCAACAGAATAGTGCGCCACGGCTAAGTATGCGTGGCGCACCGTCCGGGCCTGCGCCACTGATTCCAACTTAGCCGTGGCACAGCATTCTAATAACTGCGCCACGGCTAAGATGGGCCCTGGCCGGCCGGCCTGCGCGTACTTAGGCGTGGCGCGGGACAAACATGTGCGCCACGGGTAGCAGCGTAGCCGTGGCGCACCATAATACACTGCGCCACGGGTAAGTTGATGTACGGGGAAATAAGATCTAGGTCTTCTCTCTTTTCTTCCTCACCCGCACCTTCTCCTTTCCCCATCCCGCGCCCCACGCCTCCAGCTCCACCTCGCCTCCCACCGGCCACCTCTGGCCCGGCCGCTGCCTCCCCCGGTCGACCCCGCTCACCCTCCTCTCCTTCCTACCCCGCCGCCGTCCTCTTTATCTGCCGGCCGCGACCAGCTCGATCCCCTCTCTCCTTGCTCCACCACCGCGCCTTCTCCTTCTCCTCCCCGCTGATTCCGTCTCCTCCCTTGGGTCCGGCCGCGCTGGTGAACCGCCGCTGCGTCACATCGATCCCCGCCTCCTCTCTGCCCTCGTCCGTCTGAACCCTAGATCGACGCGGGCGGACCACACCGTCGGCCTCCACGGCCCACTCCCGCTTCTCGGTTGCTCCTCGCTGCTCCGCCGCCTCTTCCCGTCGCCGCCGCCGGCCCACTCCCGCTTCCCGGTTGCTCCTCGCTGCTCCGCCGCCTCTTCCCGTCGCCGCCGCCGGCCCTACCGACGCCGAGGCTGCGGCCGCCACGGCCCACTCCCGCTTCCCGGTTGCTCCTCGCTGCTCCGCCGCCTCTTCCTGTCGCCGCCGCCGGCCCTCCCGACGCCGAGGCTGCGGTGGCCTCTACCCGGCCTCTGCGGTGTCCCTAGCGCCGCGCATCCGCAGCGGCCCGCACCAGGCTTCCGCGGCAGCGCAGCCCGACGCCGTCGAGGAGCTCCCCGGCGAGCACCCGTTCCCCTACGAGAAGAAGGTGAGCACGTCAGCTATTCCGATGATATTAGGATTAATATTTGGATATCTAATATTCCGATGATATCTAATATTCCGATGATATTAATATTTGGATATCTAATATTCCGATGATATTAGGATTACAAATTCTAGGGTACAAATTACGATGATATTAGGATTACAAATTCCCACACCAGCTATAGCTAGCGTTTCACAATGCTTGTTCTGCTTTAGCCGAAAGCCGATGATTAAAATGTTGTGGCACTAGGTTGTAGGCCTGCAGGTCTGGTGAGCCTTGTGATATGCACAAGTACCAAGTTTTGTGCATCATACTTGGCTCACCAGATCCTGCAGGTCTACTTGTGTGTCCGACCTAAGTATGAGGCGCAAAATCTAAGTCATTTTTATTTTGTTTTGTCTTTTTCTTCTAAGCCGATGATTAAAATGTTGTGACACTGTATGATTCAGGGAGGAGCTAGTGAACCTTGTGATATACACAAATAAATATTTTGTGCATCCTACTTGGTTCACTTGCTCCGTCTCTGAAATGTGTGTCCAATTTAAATATGTATGAGGCACAAATCCGAAATCATTTTGTTTTTTCTTTCTCTTTCCGAATGCCGATGATTAAAAATGTTGTGGCACTATGTGGTAACCCTGAAGGTCTGCCGAGCCTTGTGATATGCACAAGTACAAGTCTTGTGCATCCTACTTGGCTCGGCCGATCCTTCAGGGCTACTAATAATTGTGTGTCCGACCTAAGTATGAGGCGCAAAATCTAAGTCATTTTTATTTTGTTTTGTCTGTTTCTTCGAAAGCCGATGATTAAAATGTTGTGGCACTAAGTTGTAGGCCTGCAGGTCTTGTGAGCCTTGTGATATGCACAAGTACCAAGTCTTGTGCATCATACTTGGCTCACAAGATCCTGCAGGTCTACTTGAGTGTCCGACCTAAGTATGAGGCGCAAAATCTAAGTCATTTTTATTTTGTTTTGTTTTTTTTCTTCTAAGCCGATGATTAAAATGTTGTGACACTAGGCATTTTAGCCTCCCTGCAGCGAACGGCACACAACGAGCGTCTACCTTTGTCACCGAACCCAATGGCTGGATTTAGCCTACCTGCTGGCATGTTCCCTGGCATTATTGTTTTGTCTTTGTTCACCGGCCAGCCATTGGATCCACCTCCTGTAGGTCGGTGAATAAAGACAAAACAACGATGCTGTTGGAAACACAAGCCCTCAGGTAGGTTGAATCCAGCCACTGGATTTGGGTGACACAATAATGAATTGCCGAGGATCCTGCAGGTCTGCTTGTGTGTCCGACCTAAGTATGAGGCGCAAATCCGAAATCATTTTGTTTTTTCTCTCTTTCTGAATGCCGATGATTAAAATGTTGTGTCACACTATGTGATTCAGGGAGGTGCTAGCGGACCTTGTGATATGCACAAATAACATCTTGTGCATACTCTTACTTGGTCCGCTTGCCCCATTCCTGATCAATGTGTGTCCAATCTAAGTATGAGGCATAAACTCAAATCATTTTGTTTCTTCTCTATGAATTGACAAAGCCAATGATTTAAACTATGCCATGGTAAAGGCAAGGAGAGTGTGTACAATGCCTTGTAGTATATACAATTGGAGTGTTTGTATTAATACATGGTCTTGTACACACTCTTTTTGCCTTGTTTTGCACGGCAATGATATATGAGGCTTTCCATTGTTAACTTCTCGCATTTCGTAAATTTTAATATTACTTTTGTAACAAAATTTTGACTTAAGCATTTTTTACTTAGGTGTTCTCGGTGACGATGTCCATGTTGGACCATAGGGGCGATGTGCGGGACTGGGCTCCACCGGGCTGGCACTGGGAGGTGCTACCTTCCGGGACGCGCAGCTTGGTGAGGAATCCGGGTGACGTCGTCGACCCTGATCTTCTGTGGTGGCAGTCGCGTGGGCCACGCTCGGTGCAGAGGGAGCCGGCCCCTGAGGAGGAGGTACGTCGCCGTATTAGGGAGGAGGACGAGCACGTCCGTCGATACATGTATCTGCTGGTTAGGCAGTATGACGGTAGGTGGTCGTTTCTTCAGAGGGTTCCTGCTCACGTGAGTTATGACCCTGTGAGGGTTCCTTCTCTTTGGATGCGTAGCGCCGCCGTCGACTCAGTACAGTTCGATGAATCAGACGGTTCATGTTGAAATTAGCTAAGCTTCATGTATTGGCTACTGGATATGTAATATTATGATCGATGAACTGTGATTATGATCAACTTTGTGTAATAATATGATCGATGAACTATGATTGGAAATTGTGTATTTGTACTGGTTTATCAAATATTTCTCTCTATATAATATTGGAATATGAATTTCCTGTAATGTGATATATCTGTTTGTATAAATACCTGTATAAATACCGTATTTTCTGTATATAAAAAATACAGAAAAACTTAGCCGTGGCGCATGACAGAAGGTAGCCGTGGCGCACCCTAGCCGTGGCGCAGGATAGACATGTGCGCCATGGGTAATACTCGTGGCGCATATCTGTGCCTGCGCCACGGGTAAGGTTGGTTACCCGTGGCGTGGCAATCCGTGGCGCAGGCCCCTGCGCCACGGGTAGCCTTATTTGGTGCGCCACGGGTAGCCTTTTCCCTAGTGCAATGAAGACGCATTTTTCCGATTTGGGTTTGAGCTTATCAGGTTGAAGCTTTTTCACATAAGCATCGCAACCCCAAACTTTGAGAAACGATAACTTTGGCTTCTTGCCAAACCATAACTGATATGGAGTCGTCTCAATGGATTTCGATGGAGCCCTATTTAAAGTGAATGCGGCTGTCTCTAATGCATAGCTCCAAAATGATAGTGGCAGATCTGTGTGAGACATCATAGATCGCACCATATCCAATAAGGTTCGATTATGACGTTCAGACACACCATTACGCTATGGTGTTCCGGGTGGCGTGAGTTGTGAAACAATTCCACACGTCTTTAAATGCATGCCAAACTCATAACTCAAATATTCGCCTCCACGATCAGATCGAAGAAACTTTATTTTCTTGTTACGATAATTCTCAACTTCACTCTGAAATTCTTTGAACTTTTCGAATGTTTCAGACTTGTGTTTCATCAACTAAATATAGCCATATCTACTCAAATCATCTATGAAGGTCAAGAAGTAACGATATCCACCGTGTGCTGCAACACTCATTGGACCACACACATCGGTATGTATGATTTCCAACAAGTCTGTTGCTCTCTCCATCGTGCCGGAGAAGGGTGTTCGAGTCATCTTACCCATAAGGCATGGTTCGCAAGTTTCAAATGATTTAAAATCAAGTGAATCCAAAAGTCCATCAGAATGGAGTTTCTTCATGCGCTTTACACCAATGTGACCCAAACGGCAGTGCCACAAATATGTGGTATCATCATTCACTTTGCATCTTTTTGCATCAATGTTATGAACATGTGTATCACTACTATCGAGATTCAATAGAAATAAACCATTCCTCTCAGGTGCATGACCATAAAAGGTATTATCCATATAAATCAAAATACCAAAGTTTTCAGATTTAAATGAATAACCGTCTCGCAATAAACAAGATCCAGATACAATGTTCATGCTTAACGCAAGCACATAATAACAATTATTAAGGTTTAATACTAATCCCGAAGGTAATCGCAAAGGGAGTGTGCCGACAGCAATGACTTCAACTTTTGATCCATTTCCAACGCGCATCGTCACCTCGTCCCTTGCCAAGCGTCGTCTATTCCGCAACTCCTGTTTCGAGTTACATATATTAGCAAACGAACCAGTATCAAATACCCAGGAGCTACTACGATCACTTGTTAAATACACATCAATAACTTGTATATCATATATACCTTGTTTGACGATGCCAGCCTTCTTGTCTGCCAGATACTTGGGGCAGTTCCGCTTCCAGTGTCCAGTTCCCTTGCAGTACAAGCACTCAGTATCAGACTTAGGGACCTTCCTTGACTTCCTCGCAGGCACAGCAGCTCGCTTGCCGTCCTTCTTGAAGTTGTATCTTTTGCCCTTTTTCTTGAAACTAGTGGTCTTGTTGACCATCAACACTTGATGCTCTTTCTTGATTTCCACTTCCGCGGTCTTTGACATCGCGAAGAGCTCAGGAAGAGTTTTCTCCATTCCTTGCATGTTATAGTTCGTTACAAAGATTTTGTATCTAAGTGGAACTGACTGGAGAACACGGTCAATCCCCAACTCATTGGGAATCACAACACCTAGCTGCGCCAAACGATCACCGTACCCTGACATCTTGAGCAAGTGTTCACTGACGGAGCTGTTCTCTTCCATCATACAGCTAAAGAACTTAGAAGAGGCTTCATACCTCTCCACCTTGGCTTGAGTCTGAAACATAGCTTTCAGATCAGCTATCATCTGATGAACGCCATGGTGCTCAAAACTCTTTTGAAGCTTAGGTCCTAAGCCGTATAACAGACCGCACTTAACTATCTCGTGGTCCTCAAAACGGGCTGCCTAGACGTTCCTAACGTCTTCAGCCGCACTTGCTGCAGGGGGGTCACCTAGCGGTGCATCTAGGACATACAGTTTCTTGGCAGCAGTGAGGATAATCTTTAGATTCATAAACCAATCTGAGAAATTGCTTCCATCGTCTTTCAGCTTGTCTTTCTCTAGGAACACGTTAAAATTCATGGTGATGTTGGGAAGGGCCATTGATCTACAACATTATTTGCAAGGTGTTTAGACTATGTTCATGATAGATTGTTCGAAAGATAATCTAATTATAAAACGAACTCCCACTAAACTCAACATCTCCCTGGTTGTTTAGTGACACACGAACCAAAATCCACTACACCACAATTGATCATCACGTGAAGTGGTGCAGCTTCAAAAGGTGAACATCTCCATGTTGATCATATCATCCATATGACTCGTGTTTAGCCTTTCGGCTCTTGTGTTCCGAGGCCTTGTCTGTACATGCTAGGCTCGTCAAGGAAACCATAGTATTTCTGCATGTGCAAACTGGTTTGCACCCGTTGTATGTGAACGTAGAATCTATCACACCCGATCATCACGTGGTACTTCAAAACGACGAACTTTGGCAACGGCGCATACTAGGGGAGAACACTTATTGATATTAACGTGAGAGATCACCTTATCATGCTACTGTCGAGATTGTATCTAAGCATAAACCATAAGGTGCATAAAAGGATTAACATCACATGCAATTCATAATATTGTGACATGGTATAGCCTTTTCTTATGCTTTTGATCTCCATCTCCAAAGCACCGGCATGATCTCCATCATTACCAGCTTGTGGCGCCACCACCATGATTGCCTCCACCAACTATTGCAACTACTACTATGGCTAACTTAGCAATAAAGTAAAGCCATTACATGGCGTTTTTAAAGTGACACGCATGTCATACAATAAATATGAGACAACCATAAGGCTCCTGCCGGTTGCCGTACTCATCGACATGCAAGTCGTGAAAATTACAAAACATGATCATTGCATACAACACATAATCACATCTTGGGCTATACCATATCACAAACCCTGCAAAAACAAGTTAGACGTCCTCTACTTTGTTTATGCAATTTTTACGGGGCTTCTAATGGGTCATTAGATAGAACCGTTCTAATCTACGCAAAGCCACAACGGTGATAAAATAGTTGCTTATTTACTCATCCTTTTGAAAAGGCCTTGTGGGGACCCCGGACTAGCTGTCCGAAATACCCGATTATGGTTCACACAACGATCCCATGATCAGTCTGTCGTTGCCCATAATCCGAATTGGATACCAAAGTTTACATCCATTTCAGTACCGCATTAAAGTCTTACATAGTAGGTCACTTAGACCAAGTCTTACATAGGTGCCTTCAAGGGCCAAATCAAAAGCATTCAGCGGAAGCTACGTAGTAGAAGTCCAACGCGTCCTAGCGACGACCGACAGGCAGTTGACTCACGAAGATCCCTAGTTCGCATAGAAGTCTCCATACTCCGCTTCAGCGTAGTTTTCCTCGGGATCTGGCTAAGACAATAGCCAGAGACGAAACCAGTATGAGTACAATTTGTACTCGCAAACTACTCCTCTACTGAGTATGCACCAGTTTTAAGTTGTTCTCTACAGCACTTTTAGTTATTACTCTATCTCTATATCCTTGATGAAAAAGGTAAGAAGAGATTTACTACTATCTTTAGAGAGAAGCAAAATTTTATTATTTATCCAAAACTCCTCCTTTTTCCCGACCACGACTCATCATGGTCTCTTTTCCTCCACAACTCATACCACTCCAATTGGTATAGTTGGGAAACATCAGCCACACCTTTGTTTCTTTAAAGTTACCTCCTTTTGTAAACTCTTGCACATAGTCTAGTACAGCCTCCCAACTGTCCATATCCGAGGACTCGGCTATTCGAATAGTTTTTTACCCTCTGCAGAGGTAGCACGCCCTTTCCCCACCCATCCGGTAGCTCATCGTGTCTGCCACGTCCCGCCATACAAGGTGTATGCGAAGTTGAGCCACCGGCCATAGCCTTTCCTTTGCTCATGCTAGTATAGGACCCTGCCCTTACGATTTCACCAT